>OMLP01017254.1:0-11601 GCA_900302685.1 Spondyliosoma cantharus
TTACATTATGAGCGGTATCAATAAGGCTCTTAATGTAATAAGTTATTACATTATTACATTATGAGCGGTATCAATAAGGCTCTTAATGTAATAAGTTATTACATTATTACATTATGCGCAAAGCCCTTATTACGTTATGCGTCCGCGACTTTATTACATTATAAGCCGATTATTACATCATGAACTTTGATTACATTGAAATTATTACATTATGAGCCGTTACTACATTATTAGTTGCCGCGCACTTTCTTTCCCCTGAGACTCAATTCATCTTTCAAACTCCTTCATATGAAACAGTTTCTTTATTCCTTTCTTTTTCTGTGATGTAGCTAAAAATCAAAGTCAATTTTTCGTTTTTTGCAGCCCTGGCGTCTTTAAATAATAAAATAACCTTCCAAGTCAGAACACCTAAAGTATACCCACAAGTTTTAGTATCCAAACATATTAAAGCAGATTTTTACCTCTGTATAAAACCTGAGACAAAGTTGTTTGTTCAGTGTTGCCTGGTAGAGTATAGTACAGCACAGGTAAATCAGGTGTCCTCTTCTCTGTCAGAGTTATTGGACATTACATTCTCTTATATAAGCTGTCAGAAGAGAAACGATCGCGGAGCGGAGCCTTTTCCGTTTGAGTTGCAGCGAAATGCAAACACATGAGTAAATGGATGCCATTTAATCAAGAGCCAAGCACATATTTGCGCACGCTCGCTGCGTTAGCTATTTGAGAGCTTAGCACTGACGCAAGTGATGACTGCAAACACGCTCGGAGCATCGTTTTTCACGTGTTTGTTCCTGCAGTCTGTCGGATATCAACCGCAGGAAAAAACTAGAACGCTTTGAACAGATGTGATGAACAGCTTTTCCATTTCCACATCAGTTGGGACGCCGGAAACCATATAGCCTCTGTAATAGTAAGGAACAAAAGAAAGAAAACTACATTAAAAGCAATTCCCTTGTTACCACAGCTACATTAATGGATCTGTCAAGAGAGCTGGTCAGTTCACACTGTGCACCTGTCGGAGCCTATCACACTGTATGCCCCCACATGTCATGAAGTACGGGTGTTGCAACCCTGCCGGTGCATTAGTTAACAATACCACAGTGCCATATGTTTGTTAATTCTTTCCATTAGTTCATTCACAGAAGAAAAGACAGCTGCACATCTGTTTTGAAAACTGGCCTCTTCTACCAGTCAGCCTTGGAAGAGCACTGATGGTATTTTAGGCGTCGCAATTGAAATTTCCACAACAGAACACGTCTCTGACACCCGAGTGAAAAGATGTGCCACCGTTCGTGCGAGGAAGGCTACGATCATGTTTACCGCTGAGCGTCACTCAGCCGCGAAGATCGTTGCGTGACTGCTTTCTTCACACAGTCATGGGATTCAGTTCATTCATCCTGTGCTGTTATGGAGCAGCGGCCATGGAAATCGTCTTCTTTCGAGCCCTTGTGTTCCGGGCGATTGTAAATGATGTTTCTTGAATTCATCAAAGGGCAGTCGCACAATTCACAAGCAACTACTTGAGGCAAGGAGAAGCAGCTAAACTCTTTTCTTTCAATGAATTTCTCTTGTGGATGAAAGCAAAATGTAGCGTTGCAAAAAAAAAAGAAAAAAAATCACATTGTGAATATTAAAATTGCCACATGTGTAAATGAAGAGACACTTATTCCCACTCAGCGGCTCACTTTTGTTCATGCGTGCATCTATTAGTGTGGACAGCGACGCACACATCGAGCCTTGAAACTGAAGAAACCCCATAAGCTTCCTCTGCCACAGTAATCACCAACACATTTCACACAGCGTTCTGTTTTTTTTTTCTCCCCTGAATTCATTCAGCGGCGGCGCACTAAGACAGCGAGCAAATTACCAGCACCGCCAGAGGAAATAGGAAGTGAACATAAACCTGCAAGTCTGCCCAGTATTCCTCTAAAACAAAAATAACTGTAATTGAAATGAAAGCTTTTATTATGATGAATACGCCAAAGAAAAATGGTTTAAGGGTTTGTGCTAGGCCTACTTTGGTAGCCAGATCAGAACTGAGACAAATGTGAAATCAGTGCTCCAGAATAAAGTGCTGTCTTTTTCAAAGCGCTTCCAGAACCAGAAAAGAACAAGTGTGATGACCGGCTTGCAGGTAGGCTAGTCTATGCTAGCAAGCATTTTTATAGCCAGCTAATTAGCACAAGCAGCACATCCAGCACTGTGTGGGAGCTGGTCCTGGATGCTAGGCTACTAAATAAGAGTTCAAGGTCATGTTAGCAGCTCTCTCCTGTTTTTTATTCGATTTTGGAGAAGTTTAAACTCCAGCCGGCGGTTTTCTGAGACCATGTCATGTTCACCAAAAGCCTTTCGCTTGTAGTATGAAAAATGATACTGTTTGACAATAGTGCCACAGGAAAGTCCTAAAACCCAGAAATACGTGCACATTTTTACACTTCTGGTTCCCCTCGTCTCAAAGTCAATGATTTTTTTTTCACTGTGATATTTTCTGAGATGTCTGATATGTGGAATGTGGTTAACACAAGCTTAGGAGATTGTCACCTTTTGTTCTATCACACAAAATGTGTTTAGAAAAAAAAAAAAAAAAAAAAGGTGATCGCTGTCTAAATGAGACTACAGCGGTTGGCGGGGACATTAAACGTCATCTCGCCAAACAGGGAGACTCATTTACTATTTCACAAGGCAAGGCAGTTTAAAACAGCAATAAGTCAGATGGGTTTTTCCACCAGCTCATGGCGCTAACATTAGCTCCATGAGCATCCGTTCTGATCAAATCTGCGGCCGATAGTTGTCATTTCAGCTGGCTAAATTGATGGCTGTCAGCTAGAAATAAGAGGCTGCCTCCGTCTGTCATCCAGGACGTGTTATTTAAAAAAAAACGTAATATATGAATTATATAATTGCAAACTGGGTATGTGTTGTGCAAGATGGAAAAAGCTTGACAGTAACTGAGTGAGGGGGGCTTGGTGAAGGGTCTGAGGGTGAGATGGTCCCAGGTGGCCTTCCTGTTTCATCAGCCTGACGTCTGTGACAAGACCAGCCTTTTGTATTTCTTTATTTATTTTGCATCAGGGAACTGCACATTCTCTGTCAAAGCCTATTTTTGCTCAACCTGTCAATATTCACAGCTGATGGAAAGTGCCTCTCAGAAACGCCTCTCACCGATTTGGTACAAATGAGCTGACGGCGGAGTTGCCAGGACAACAAGCACCACGATCCCTGATTGACGAACCGCGATCGCAACTCAAACATCAGGAAGTAGCTGGTGGTGCATGCACACTCAAAAACGAATCCGTGCTCCGCCACTAATCTGCCCACAGCTGCCGCACATCTCGAGCGTTCGAAATTGCTTGTTGTTCTTGGAGCAAATGGTAATTTCTCAGAGTAAATACAGTGAGCGACAGTGTGTATTTTTAGCTCGTAGATGATCACTGAATCAGAGATACATTATACAGTTTTACTCTGCAGTAGTCCGTCTGGAGACGTGACTACTGCTTGCACTTTGCTTCAGTGGAGAGTGGATCAGATCCCTGTGGACGGAGAGGAAGAGAAAACATGCACACAACAAGTTCATATTTTAGGTAGTGAAAGAGTGGGCTACCTTACATGATGTTTTTTTTTTTTTTTCCTTTCCTCTAGCTGGAAGGCAAGAAAAATAGATCACTACTCCCCCCTGCTCTCTCGCTCTCTCTCACACACACTCTCTCTCTCTCTCTCTCTCTCCGTCTGCCTGATTATCTCACTCTTCCTCTCTCCGCCTCTCCCCTTCTCCGTCTCTTCTGACATCACAGGAGCGTTGCAGCTTCACCAGAACGCCACGCGATAATATCCACATGCCAGTGCCTTCATCACTCCAAAAAGACCCCCGTCAACACACACACACACACACACAGGCAACCCCACACACACTTACTAAGATTACTGAGATCTCCGCCGTTGTCATGCTATCCATCTTGTACAGGGGCCTGCACAGTGTAGTGGGGGGGCATTACAGGAGATCTGGGACCAAACTGTCTTCACTGATTCCTTCAGGCTGGCGGTGAAGCCCCGGATGCCTCTTAGAGTCCCAAGTCTTCCTTCCCGCACATCCTCCTCCTCGTCTATCTTTTTCATTCTCCTATATGTCCCTTTTCCAACAAGCCGGTGCATTATGCGAGCGACCCCCTAACTCCACCGCAACACTAATGACAGCGGAGGCCTTTATCCGGCAGGGGAACAGGATCTCATCTCCAGAGCTGCCCCCGGCTACAGTACACAGAGACATACATTAAGCCTCACCGACACACTCAAAGAGGAAATAGAATTCAATTTAAAAGTGGCTCGCGGAAAGACAACAGGCGAAGGGTTTGTTTGTGCATTTGTTTGCTTTCTTCCTTCTGCATTGCTATGCGGCACCTTCAATATCAAAATTAATAAGGAAAACATGATTTGCATTATGGCGGTCAGCGAGCACAAAAAAAAAAAAACAACAAATAAGTTTGTTGGTGATGAGCAGAGACACAGCCCGGCGTCATCATGTACAACACACAGCAATATGTCACAACTTCCATTCAAATTCAGACGTGCCGGGCTAAAATGATTGGCTCTTTAATTAATTGCATTATCATCAGCAAACACAGTGATTTTCTCCCAGCTGTGAAAGCTCCTGAGAGAAGACAGATATGATGTAGCTGAGGCCACTCCACTCAGCCACTGCAGGAGGGAAGCAACAGGCGCGGGGCTGCCACATAGTCACAGTGCCCCCTACTGGCCCACACGGTGTCGACACCACATTACCCTTGGCACTTCATCCAACAGCAAAAAAAGCAAAGGGGTGGGCATTTGTGCACACAGCCATGGGACACTCAGAGAATAGCATCCCTTCAGAATATGAAAAGGATTTTCTGCCAAGTGTTTGGCAGTCCGTGCAGTGCTCATGCATACTCAATTTCAGGGTTGCATTTGATAGAAAACAGCTTTACATGATAGTGGGACGTGAATGTGTACTATTGAGATGAAAAATATTCAGCTTCCCATGTAAAGCATTTGCAGGCTTCCAGGGGACGGCTCAGAAATAGAACGAGTGTGTATCCAAGTCTGCGCCACAAAGGTTCAGAGGTTTACAATCCATCTTTTTACATGGGCATTGGTATAGCACAAGTGTTTCCCAGAGACTGAATTTACGTATTCAAATGTAGGTTTTCTGCCGCCATCCATATGCATATTATTGCATTTTAGCAACAAAATCAACCCTTAAACAGGATTTAGGGATTTATAGGGGGATGCTTCTGCTGAGCAGCACAGAGACGGACTCTGCTGACAGGTCGTCTGGAGACAAACGCTGAAGCTGATCCATCGACACTGAATAATGGAACGACTGCTGGGACACTGTGTGTTAGAGGCTGTGAGATTATACCAGGACATTTTGGGATTCACAGCTGGAAGCTACTGTCATGTGAAACTCAGCTGGGCTGGATGTCTCAAACAAAAACCTGGTGAGGCAACAAGTCTGTCAGGAATTCAGTGTCAATTACAGAATGCTTGCGTCTGCGCTTGTGGATCACGTCTATTTAATTCAGATTTAAAGTGATTTCTCCCCCTTAACCTCTGCCACCCGCGCTCCGCTTCAAATATAACGACTGACCACATTAATACTGCCTGAAACAGGCGTGCCAGAGACGGACTTGTTGTGCTAAAGCGATGCAGTTTGTTGGGAAACAGCGGCAGCAGAACTGGCATATGGTTGAACTGGGCAGAGCATATGTCCCCAGTATTCATGCTCGAGTGTATCTCCACAAACACGACAGACCCAGGCCAACATCCCCGGGCAAAGAGTCTGCTCCTTGTGTCTTTCAAACAACTCCCCAGTGTTAAGAGTGTGCAGCGCAGAAACAGCACACACACCGAGAATAATGCAGAATAAATATGAAGCTTGTAGTGAATTGCATTGCCCTTAAAACGTAACACGGAATGAAAGTCACGAACACTCCACTGTGCGTATGTCCGCCCTACATTACTCACTAGAATAGCTGGTGTTACTGCAGGCTCTTTTATTCTGCTGACAACATCCTCCTGTGATCTAAATATATAGTCGGCCTGTAGGGAATATGTTTTGAACCTCCTTTGAATTCTACGGGATAGGTTGATCTTTTAAGGGAGAGTTTAAGAGCAATCTCTGGAATGTATCCACACATGAGGGATGGACTCATATCACCCATCTGTTTTCCACTGATGATTAAGAGCATTTATAACCCTGTGAAGATTTATGAGCGGGCTGTAGTTACAGTATATTAGCTACATTATGTATTAGCTACATTAGGAAGTTGTGCTTGTGTTAATGCCCTCATCACTACGACTGAAGGGGAAGCTGAGCCGCTGATGGACTTGTTCCTTCTGCATTAGCAACTTTTATTCACACGCAAGATTTCTCAATTATGAAAATTATCATTTTACTATATCAATTATAAAAGACCAAAGGAGCAGGAGTTGGAATTTAAAATTTAGAACGGCTCGATAATTTTGATTTTCAGCAAAGGAAAAAGAGATAGGGAGCTGTAATGTGAGCCACCACAGGTCGTTAGGATGTAGAAGCAGCAACAGTAACAAGATTTGCAGTAGAATATCCAAATTAAAGGGGCAATATGTCAGAGTTGTAGTTGGAAACATTCGGAAATCAACTAAAATCATCAACAGAATGTGTATAAATCGCTGTTTTAATATAATGCTATCTATGTATTGTGTTGGAGAGATATCTACTGAAGTTAGCATGCTAACCAGCTAGCATCGCCACCCTGGTCTACCCTGGTCCCTGAACTTCCAGTCCGAGCAGCTGAACTAATGAGCTATGGGCAGCTACACTCAGCAGCAGCTACACTCAGCAGCAGCTAGCGGTTACTGATATGATGCCCACTATATGTTTTGGGTATGGATTTGACAGGTGGCCAATTCTTACATAATGCTGATACTGCTAATACTGTAATAAATATATAAGATAATGCAATGTAACACAATTACAACAGTCCAACTAAATTCTAACCTAATTACCATTGCTACTGTGTAGTAGCAACTGTGTACGAGCTCCTGTGCTCGTGGTGTAAACACTAACAGTCCCCTGGTCCCTAAGCTAACTAGCTATGGACGGCTACAGTTAGCAGCAGTTAGTGGTTACTCTCTTGATATGCTGCACCCTATTTGGAGTATGGAGTTTGGAGTATGAACTCGACGGCTAATTCTTACATATTGCACCTTTAATACTGCAAAAAATGATATTAGATGATGTAATAGAATTGTGAGCTGCTAACAAACGTGCAGCAGCAGGAGATAATATACACAGTATATATTAATGTAATTAGCCTTCTCTGAATTCAAAACATATACTCAAACTATGAATAATCATAGTAACTGCTATGGAGAGTCATGAGCGCATCCTGTGTGTGTTTGGAAGCGCAGACATGCCCTACAGGTTCAGTTCTACACATTTTATGTGTGGCCCAATACACACTGCATCCACTCTCACTAATTAATCACTGACTGTAATTTAGAACAAAACTTGATAATCTATTGTAGAAAGAGATGCAGCAGTATGTAAAGTTTGATGAAACAAAACTCTACACGAAAGTCTGTGTATATTTGAGTGTGTATGTGTACAATCTAAAATAAAAATCTGAATAATGTCCTCGGCTGAGATGTTATCACTCTGTAATTCTTATTTCATATCAGTCAGACGTATTTACAGGTATTTTTCTAAAGAGTCTGTTTCTCCTGCGCTGAGGAAACTTTGTTCTCGTTACCAAGGTGAACGTGAAGGAATTCTGACTGTTCCGACATGGAGACGCTCTCTTAACGAGGTTTTTGAGACACCTTGACAGTTAACTGTACCTTTACGTCTTGCTGCTTTCTCCTCTCTGTGGGATCACTCTCTGTCAACCTAATACGTCTGAGCAGATATAATCTGTTCTGAGAATATTATTTCGCTTCTTGCCCTTTTTTTCATTTGACTCATTTTCTTGTTTAATTGGTTATTACAGCAACATTTTGTTCAGCAGCAGTGTTTTTGAAGATTAAAAGAAAATCAATAATTAATGCACATCTATAAAAGTGTGTCTTGAGAGGAGATTTAAAAATGGATACTGATCTGGCTACCCTTATTTCTTCAGGCAGTTCATTGCACAGCTGCAGTCGTTGTCCTCTGAGGATTTGTTGACCCATACTCAGTCTCAAGCCCTCTGGACCACAATTATGGCCCTGAGCTGAAGAACGCAGTTTGCCAGCATGCTTTATGTGTGAAATCTCTTGAAGAACACATCTGTAGAATGTGTAACAGTGGCAGAATTGGTGTGACATGTTCCATCATTAAAGTGAGGGATCAGGCTCCAGCCTACAGCTCATGTTTGCCCAGACAGGTGAGCAGTGCATTGCACCGCTGTTCTAAAGATAACCTGGTCTTTTCTGTTTTCCTCAGAGCAGCAACTAACAACAACACAAAATGTCAAACCTAAGTTTATTCATTCATTAGGCCTAATGGAGATGTGAAAGTAGATAGAAATGGTGCCAGGCTGCCAGCCTGGCTGGATCACCAGTCAGCTTTCATTTTCCCAGGAGGTTTCGTGCCCGTTGGCAGACACATTTGCATAATGAATGCAAGGTTTATATTGAACCAATCTACACTTTTTCTTTAGCCATTACATCGTACAATAAACATTTACATAATCCAAACTGGCAACAGACAAGTTTCTTGCTTCCATGCAAGAAACTTGTCTATTGCCACTTTGGATTATTGTCACCCCAGTGGCCAGGACAAAGTGTTGGCTGTTTAGGTTTCTACACCACTGACACATTAACATTTGTATAAGTCATAGGCCAGATGTCACGTTCACACTTCATGAACTGTTTATGACCTGACTTTAATAAGAATATTGCCAAACCAGTGACCAAAGTTCAGAACTGTGTTTCAAGATCTGTAATCGTGACACCACTGGATATATTTTTGTTTCTGTTTGTGGCAACAGCACAGGTTTTTTAAGCCATGATCTTTTCCCAACCTTAACCAAGTGGGTCGTGCTCCTAATATAACCAGGCCGTAAGCGCTCTGTGTCACATACATATACCTGCAAATTGAACAGAAAGAAGCGTTGCAATAAACAACTAAAAGTTTCAACAAACATAACATGTGTTTACAGAAGCATACTTAACCAACATGTTGATTATTATAATTCTATTCTTTTCTAATCTTATCTTCAGAACACACACAGGGTCATCTCTATATAACTGCAGTGACGTGCTTTGTAATATTTGTTTTGTTTTTTTAGTCGGTTTATGCTTTTGACACTTGGGCATGTGTTGTGACCGAACCATTGACTCTGACTTATGTGTTCAGTTTCTAAATATAACGTGGCATTCGCTGTTTACGTTATTTAGATATAAACATCAATTTTGCTTTCTGTTGAGAGGAGGAGAAAATACAACTGAGTATCCACAACAATGAGACTGAGAGCTGCGTCATCCTTATGAGGCAGCACGTCGAAAAGTGGTGAACCCAGAAGTCAGAGACAACTTTAATGAACCAGAATCAACTGCAGAAGAAAAGTTCCAATTTCAAGATGAATAATTAAAGATCACATATGAAAGGATTTAAACCTATTTAAAATGGACCTTTAGAGCACTCATTAGTTATACCATAAACTTGCTCCCAGTGCTACCCTGTAAGTCTTGATGTCATCCAAGACAGCGAGCCCCTCAAATATTATTGAGATGGCGGTCTCCTGGCCTACTGGTTGCAATACTGTGTTAATATCTCATCAGAGCTGCTTTGGTTGTGGCTGTACGGACATAAATTGTTTGAAGTAGCTTTAATCCAAATCTCTATATACACATACACATTTGGAGTAAATGTTGAAAAACACATTACAGTCAAACTCACATTTATATTGCGTAGCCATCAAATGGTTCTCTAAAATTCTTCACTTCTATGCAGCGGCCTTGAACAGTGGCCAGAGGAATATTGTTTCGCTGTGAAGGATCGGAAAATCTACGTACATCTGTGTTTATTTTTGTGAATTTGTCAGCGTCAGCGGTTCAGCCAAGCATACGTCACTGTAGTGAGGGTCAGCTGTGTCATTTACTGTACATTACTCATATGAATTGAGATAAAATTCATCTAAACCAAACACCGGGAACATTGTCCGCCATTACTTATATCTAGTTATTAAATCATAAATCAGTGAGGTGTCGGCTCTCTGTGTCTTCATGTTAACCCCGTAACAATAAATAAAAGCAAAATGCAGAAAGAAGAAGATTTTGCCGCCATTTCTCTGCACAATGGTCCTTTAAACTGGAGTTGTTTCCAAACAAGAGGACTTGTGCCTCGATCTAACACCTTTTCCTCCCGACTGAAAGAGGAGAGCCGCTTCTCCTCTGTATGTTCGTTCCAGTCAGCAGGTTCACGTGGACGCCATCCAGCTTCCCTGCAGTCTGCAGGGGAACAGACGGTCTCTGCAGTAATCTGTTGCCATTTCCTTTACAATCCAGCAATTAACATCACCCAGTGACAAAACAAAGATTTCTCTCAATGTAGTCTAATTAGGAAGTGATTCGTTTTGTTCAAAAACACCCGCACAGGCCCCCGTGGGGATTCAAATGATATGTAACTGAAGTTTAATGGGTCTCAGTTGCAATAACAAGCAGCAATGAATATTAATATTTTCTAAAGACAATAGCGCTCTGTATGGGTTTAAAACCCTTCAGAGTTGCTACAGTGTAACAAACCAAAGGCTGAAAAAAGGCATCTGCTACCAGCAGTGTGACCTGCTGAGCGGGAGCGCGAGCGCACAAGTTTATTCAGAGTCAGTGTCACAGTTCAGCCAGACTGAATGCAAAAACAGATGGTGCACTTACGAGTGGAGGCGACACAGAGAGACACGGATAAGCCACTGCAGCAGCCGCGCTCTCAGATTCTTGAGAACGGACTGTAATTATTTCGGGAGGGTACGCTGAGATCCTTGCTGTTTGTCAGCGCTGCCTCACCTAATGCTCATACGCTTCCACATATTCATGCTGGTGGGCGTGCAGTACAACCCCAGGCTGCTATTGTCAGCCAGATCAGTCCAAGTGGAGTAACACGCTGTCATTTGCCTTGCTCAAGGGCAGGGGAAATTACTGAAAGGAGGAAGAGTGCTTACTTCCCAAGTTTCTCCAAACTAGACGGGATTCACACCAGCTTACATCTCCTGCTCCAATTCCTCAATGAGTGACTCCCAACCGAGCGTACTTACTACTTCTGTTATAAGTCACCATGGGGTACTTTAAGATTGTAGAGTAGCTCTAATTTGACAAAATAGAAATCAGTGAGCTTTTTACAAATATATTAACACAATAAGTCGACACCTGAACACCTGTTGTGATTGGGAGGGCACAAAAAGGTGGCTAGATTATATAAAAGTTATCGAAGGGTAATGGATTGTAATCTATACAAGAATCTTGCGAGGTATGTTGTCAGTACTGGTGCTGAATCTCTCTACAACATGCGTTTGAATGCCAGCTGTCCTTAGTAGTGAAGGGCTTTTGCACTTTTACCTTTAGTTTCTATATTACGTGTTTGATGTCAGTGAAACTGTGAGGACACTG
>OMLP01017254.1:11641-24108 GCA_900302685.1 Spondyliosoma cantharus
GAAAAAAAAAAAAAAAAAAAACTGACTGGGTAACACAAAAGCCTTTACTACGTTAAGAACGCCCCTGTCTGAGAGAATACACTTACATAGATTCCCCAAGTTAGCAGAGGACCAAGAAGTACGGCAGGAGTGGATAAAGAATATCATAATTATCATTGATTGATTAATATTATTAGAATTATCATTACAACCCTCTTTGAGTGATCTGCAGGCCTTGTTAGCATTTTGTTGCCAGGCAAAAAATTCAATTACTTCTAATAAAATTTAAAAAAAACACAAATGTGTGTTTGTGTTTTGTTAATTTAAATGTAAGTGGTCTGTAAGGATTAAATGTAGTTATCGTTCGATTAATTACACAAGTTAGCTAGCACAGTAGCATTATATTAAACGGTACTTCATCACTTGAAATGTAGCAGATGGTGGTGATTTTCTCCAGCATCTATCAGGGTATCTAAAAAAAAACAGAGATAAAAGCCAAATGACGTTAAGGTGTCCATCCATTTATGGTGCCTTAATCAGTAACTTGGGGCGACTGTTTCATGTCTTTAATCCGACGGCTGCTGTAACTGTCAGCTGGCAGGAGCAGACACGGAGTCGTCCCTGCAGGAATCGGTCGCTGGAATCCTCCACAGTTTAAAGTCATGGATAAACGTGTGTGAAGTCCAACTTCTACCTCTCTTAGTGGTAGCTGAACGAATACAAATGTGTCCGTGCTGATTTGAACACTGACAGCTAAATACTAAGTAACAAAACATCCAAGTCTATACCATTAAAGGTGCAATATGTAGGACTTGGCCACTTATTGAACTCAAAATAAATAGGGGTCGGCATGTCATCAGAATAACCGCTAACTGCTGCCAACTGTACGTGTCATTAGCGTGCTAGCTCAGTTAGCCGTGTAGCTAGGGGTCCAGGCAGGGAAGTGTTGGTGCTTACACCACTAACACAGGAGCTTTGAACCCGGACGGCCCGGGGCTAGCTTGCTGCTAAAAAATGGCAAAACAAAACAAAAGGTCAGAACAGTTGTTCCTCCACATTCTGGTGCTGAAGTTTCCAACCAAAATTCTTACATATTACTGTCAATAACCTCCGCTTTAAAATGAGTGAGCGAAGTTGGAACGTGTAAATTGGTGTCAATGAAGAGGTTAAAACAAAGATTTGGAGCCACTGCTGTAGATTTCTCCGTTTTGCCCTAAATGCACTCTGTGTTGACCAAGATCACTGGAATACTGAACTGTAGCGGACAGGCTGCCGAGAAGTTTCAAAGGGCCAGTTTTTATAAAGGTATTTTTTCTCTATCTTCACCACCTCCTGCCAGGCAGAACCACCTTCCATGTACTGAACTCAATTAAACTCTGCCACTGACCCATTTCCCTAGCAATGAGCTCTCGGGGAAGTATCTGACAAATGCAAGTTCATGTCTGCCCGTGAGAGGATTGTGGCTTCAAGGAACACTCCAGCTTCAAAACTGCGAGGTAAGGATAATCACATGCAAATTTCTTACTATACAACAAGCTCAAAGAGACAGAGAGAAGCAGAGCAGGGAGAGGCACACTTTGAGTATTAACATGCCTTTGTTTTTCTATGATATACTAGTGACTTGAGTCAAAACTGCAGGCTTATCGCTACTGGTTAAACAGTTGGTTAAATCAAACACTCAGCATGCATAATGATTACCAAGACAACAACACCAATGCAATGTGTCCTTGTAGAGTGAGAGGCAGGCCTCAAAGAGAATCTATTAGCAGATGAAGTGGTAACGATTTAAGGACACAAGTCCATTAAAAGCCATTTTCTTTTAAGAGTCGAAGGGAAAGCTCTTGGGTCCATGCAGTCCAGTTCTGCTCCTATCAGCTCTAGTGCGGAAAAACAAGAGCACTGGGCCACTGGGACATTCCTGCGAGCATTATCAGCCCTCCTTAACTATTCTAAACTGACATCAATTGCTGTGCCGGCTCGATCCCAGTGGACCTTGTTAGCTCCATTTAATGGCGAAATGAGCCAACTTCTGAGTCCTGCTCTGGTACCGGGAGCTGCGAGTCCTGGCTGCACTGTTGTATTAGATGGTGAATGTAAAAAGATATCACACTAATTACTGAAGGGACACAGGTTTGGGGAGGCTAAACATTTTCACATTTGTCAGCACATGGAGCCAGTTTGTCTTGGCAGTCACAGAAAGACATTTCCATAAAGACGGCATGGCTACTGCATTAAAAACACACGAGCGGCGTCTGGCATCGTGTCAGCAAACAGTACCCAGATTACATCTATGGTGTTTATTAAATGGACTGTCTAAATGGCATGACCTCTGACCTGTTCATCAGCTTGTATAATTAATGGTAAAGGGATTGAAGCAAATTGTTCTGGTGCATATTTAATACAATATTAGTTGTTTTGGTTTTTTTTTATAATACACTGTAGCAGTCCTATTTCTGCAATTATCCTGCATCAAATGTTTTAATAATGTTTCGAATTAGATTATGAGGATGCTACAAAATTACTCATCGCCAACAATTAGCAAGTTACAAAGCTATTAGTTCAGTTCATCAGACTGTGCAGTACTTCAGTCTTATGTACATACTTAATTACACCATTAAAAAAAAGCTTATTTGCCAGTTCTTCCATGCTAACAAAAGATATTTCATATTTCATAGCCTACCTTACCTGCTTTAAATTGAACACTGTATCTAAGCCTATCTCTCCAAATAATTAGCCATGGTGTAAACACGCTCAAAAAATCTCACTAGAGAAAATATTCTTACAAAAAAATGGCAAGAAAAATGTATAAAAAGTTTAAACGAACCCCACAGAGAACTCTTATGAAGTTGTTTCCTCCTGATAAATGAACTCATTATCTTAATTAATCATCCACGTGTTTTTCTAAGATAATGAGATACCTTAACCTGTTATCACGACAAAGCACCTTTGTTTTCCCAAATGCTAAACAATTAACCAGTGATCTCGAGATAATGGCATTGGAGGAACATAACTGTGTGAATGACCATTCTCGGTTTCTGTGAATATCAGTCGCAAAGCAAAATCATTTTACCCTAGTTTGCTAACATTAGCCATCATAAGCATACAGCGTCACACAGAACAAATACGTTCCTTTTTTTTTTTTTCAGTCCGTCTTGGGGTTTTCTGGCCCTGGCTGTGACAATGACGAGCGACGCGCCTTGTGCCAAAAAGCCGGACATATTGTGACTAATATGCATGTCTAAAGGGCCGCCAGGAAAATATGATCTACGTTAAAAGAGAGAAATGCTTGCCGGGCTCAGTGCCACGAGAAAACTTTTGCAGGCAGTGTGTCTGTTTGGGATTCCATCACTACTCTTGAGTATTCACCTGATAAGAGATGACACAAATCAACATGATGTCTGAGTGCGACACTCTGGGCAGTGTGTGGTCTCTGGACTTGTTCCTAAATGTGCAGAAGTGTCAGGTTCATGTGTGCTGGTTTTCTGATTCACAACAGTTTTCAGCACCTTTAGCTCTATAAAGCGATCACTACCCACTCTGCTATTAGACAGAGACAAAGTTGGAGATTGGCGAGGATATAATGAAGATCTAAGAAAGAGAACTCACCGCTGCCCTTTCAGAGGCTGGCTGACATTTCCTCCATCCTGCCAATCAGATCACCATAAATGACTTGGGGGGAGGTTCCTGCTTTAGTTTGAAGGATGCGACCCCCCTTCTCAACCAGATGCCTTTCCTAAAGTTTGATCAGGTAGTTTGTCTTCACAAAGTAGGTGTGTGAACTTTACAAGGGACTATTTATCCTAAAACTCTTCTATTACAGCTCTTTTGCACAGCTGGCATTTAAGGCAATCGAAGTATCACCCTCGCTTAACTCTCTCCTTTAGCAGCGGCTGTTGATGTGTCCTTGAGCAAGAAAACGAAGCCGACAGTTGCACTTGCAGTTGCTTTAACACTGATTGCACTGGGCAGCTCCTAGTTTTATCGTAAATGTGGGAGAGAACATAGGAAAATGTGGAAGTATATTAGAGAAAAATGGCCATAGAGGCTTACCAGCCACTGAACATGAAATAGTGAAATGTATTCTTTTTTTTTTCTTTTACTTTCAGTTCAATTCAGGCTCGATTGCCTGTCTTTGTTATCCTGCATGTTCAGGTCTGAAATTCATTTCTTAAACTTCAGTGTCTGGATTTGATAAGGCCAATTTCAGGAACCACATATAAATGTTTTACTTGACTTGAATTTTAAGACCCGAAATGAGCAAATTGTTATGATTATTGAGCTATTTGAATGTAGTTTTGGAATATTGGACCCCCTGCATTTTCTAACTTTATTGTGATAAATTATTAGGTAATAATTGGTGTTCCATTCAATTATGCCATTGTTCTCTCCATAGAGAAGAACACAAATAATGATGTTCACCGCTGCCTGTGTTTTACTGAAAAGAGCAGGGAAGGTTTTATTTCCTGTCTTCTCTGTCCGGTGAGAGCAGCGGAGAGTCGAGGTGACACAGACGAACGTGTTGATCACAGATCAATAAGCGGCGCTGAGGTCATCAAGACCTCCTTTAAATGAGACAGGCTGAGCGTTGCCCTGGCAACAGGCTACCACCTCAACGAGCAAACAGGAGATCCCCAAACAATCCGGACGTGTATGCAAGTCTGCGTGCTTTTATGTTTGTGTAATCTTCTGATTGTTAAAAGACGTCCAAAGACGACCTTCCAAAATGAAGAAGAGAAAGAATATGGCAAAAAAGGACTACAAGGTAAATCAAGTATGTCTCAGTTACCAAAACAATATGATAGTTGCAGAATAACACAGATACATAACACAGGTAAGAAAAAACTATTTGGTTAGGTTTAGGTGAGAACATTCTTGGTTACAAATGAAGCCTCTTAAAACTTCCCGTTGCTCCTAACCAGTCGGTGACAGTGACTCGGACCTGCAAGAGTCCGTGACTGGAATGAGATCTCCGGCGACGACATAGCGAATGTCGGGCCGAATCGTGATGCCCCGAAACGCCGTTTGTGGAAACCAGTTTGCAATGGTTCATTTATCCACCAGGCGGCGCAGTGACGACGGAAGCCGAAGCATTACTTCAGCGTGAAATCAGCTGTTCTCGCCGCATCATAGGCAGACGCATGTGAGATAGTGTGATTTCCCACACAGAGGGAAGGCACACAGATTACACAGATTAATGATTTAACAAGAAGGGAAACTGCGTGTTCAGCGGCTGACTGCGCTCAAAGGACCTGCAGTGGTACCGGGACAAACCTCACAGTCTAAGAGCCCATTTTATGGTTTGTTATTTGTAAATGAAAAAGTTAATTGTAATTTCTCATGCTGTTAGATTACTGCTAGCAATAAAGTTTGGTTTTTGCATTGTTTTGCTCATTTTGGTGAAGCGATGATGATGATGATGTTCCCGTCCCTGCAAAAACAAAGTTGGCTCTCAGATTGTTTGCACACGCCTGATGGCACGTTCGAATACAATTCCAACAGCATGAGAAATTACATTTATATAAAAACATTAACGAGGAAGAAAAACGTGTTCGGCTCTTACGCGTTAATAGTTTACCCTGTTGTTGGTAAATCATTACTTCCCCCCGCCTTATTACTTTCACTTGCAGTACCGTTAAAGAAAGCAAAAACTGAAGCGTGATACTGATGACCTCGTGATATGGTAGATAATCTTTGAATATGCTCAGTCCGTGATGATATTTGAAGCATTTGGCTGGAGTATTTCACCGGGTGTGGGTGACACGGCGACGCTCAGGTGACACATTTTTAGCAGAAGTTACTGTCATTGCGCCGTGTAATTCCTCACGTAGCGGCGGATGATAAAAGAGATGCAATCAGTTTATAAAAGCGCGTTCACGAGCATCCGCTGCGTGTCTTGGGAGGTGACACGTCGTTGGCATTACAGTGCGTCTCCCACACACACACACACACACACACACTCCTCTGGCACGGCTGCAGGCCTGTTGAGTCGACTAGAGAACTGTGTCCCGCATTTTGTCAGCACGCGTCAGCAGACACAAAGAGCTCAGGCGGATCTGAAGAGTGACAGCTGCCACGCGCGCCTCTCTAAACTCAGATCAAACTGTCTAAACCTGGCTGTGCTGATAACACATGAAGCAAGAATCCGTCACTACGCTGCCTATTCATCGCCTAACGCGCCATAAGGAACGTTTTTTTTTTTTTTGAGCATTACTTAGCTAAAATAGAGAACGCTTTGTGAACAGGGAGTCCCCGCCATTTTTTGTTGACGTACTGTGAAAAAGAAGGCTGAGAAACTTGTGACGAAAACGGAAACGAAAGCGGAGGGTGGGGAAATGTTTCGGGTCTCTTGGGAGATGACGGAAGGCAGGGTGATGATCAGGGTGATCAGGTCGATTGTTGGTGAGAGGCACTTTCATCAGAACAAAAAGATCTTCGTTGACTGATTTCACGCTCAGCAATTATGCTGCAGCAGGTGAAGGGTTAACTCATTTTAATAACTGCATGTACTGCTGAGCTGGCTTAACCTATCATGATATAACCTATTAGTAATATAAAATATGAATTAAATAAGTAAAGTAACCAGTAGGGCTAACACTATTTAAGCTAAATGTCATAAAATAAATGTCATTTTTGCCGCTGGGATGTAATAGGGTAGAGGAATATGTTTGAGGTTTAAAGGGAAACTCCCGCCAAAATGCAACCTAGGCTTTTTTCTGTGGATGTCCAGCTATGTGAGTCAAACCTTAATAATTACGACGAAAGAGTCACTTTTAAGATTGACCGTATTTTCGTTTAGTTGCATTTTTGTCCAAAAACCTTCTTTTTAGTAAACTCTGTGCACACAAACAGTGTTCTCAATGCTCGCGTTCATGCGTAGAGACCCTGGTGATGCTACGAGCAAAGTTTCATGTTGTGTCGAGCCTTCTTAGTGTTTTAAAAATAGCGATTTTGATGCTAGCGTAAAAGTGCCCCTGCAAAATGAGCTTGACCCGAAAACGAAAATATGTTTTTTACGTGTTTGGACGAGGTCGGGAACAAATCTGTTCGGTGTGTACAGCTGCGTTGGAAGCTTTCGGAGCCGCGCGGACAGGGTCTGATCCGACTGAACATGCAAAGTCTGGGGAGGTTGGCATTCGGCCATCTGAGCCATTGGATATTGTGATTGGCGGTGTGTGGGCGGGCGGAAGTGGTGCGGTTTCTCCTCATCACTTGTTCCCTACTGCGACGACGTCTTTGTAAAATATTGAGCCCGAGAGCACACAACGCGAGTGCCACCCCAGCCATAGTCATCTTTCCAGAAATAGTAAAGTAAAAGTATTTAGTCCACAAACGTCTTCTCGAGTCGAGCGAATACTGAATCAATACTGTGTGCGCTTTGTTTTTATCTGCACTCCGTTTGCACTCATTTCCTGTTTTCATGTTTTGGAGTACTGGCACGAGACTAGCGCCACCCGCTGTTAAGGAGGCTTATTGCAACGTAACCTTAACGTACACGCTGCTGTAGACTTGGCAGCACGTCGAATAAGGTGGTCGTATAAGGCAGTTGGACGTCTGGGCGGTGTGTGGGGGCCTTTAATCTTAACCGGTTAATCAAAGCGCCACTATCGTCGTAATTATGCTTTTACACAAAGGTCTGACTCGTATACATTCACAAAAATGCACTGCGTTGCATTTTGCCGAGAGTTTCACTTTAAAGGGTGGCTATGTTCGCTGTGAGGGAAGCCCGATCCCACGGTGACACCCTGCAACATGAATGAATGGCCGTGACTACAGTGGAATCGAGGCAAACCCCCCAAGAGGAGGGGGAGGACTGGGCAGTTAGATGGAAGGGGGACAATCGAGGTGGCTGTAACTGTGCAGCCGCTCGAGGTCGCTGCGTAATATCAAACGTAAATATGCGTCGTAATAAGCTGCTTTCATTTTCATGATAAACGTAAATGTGAATCTCACCATTTAGCCCAATAGTTTGACATTTTAGACCTCCAACAGTTAAATCATGGGCATATTTTTTGTCTCCCCTTTCTATTAAGAAGGAAATGACTTTAAATTCTGAGCTGGGTGTGAACAGCTCGAGGTAATCCACATTAAACCACTGAGCTACACCAGGGTCAATATTAATGGTAATGATGTCTGTCCACCATGTACCGCTCTAAAGAGAATCTGTGAATGAATGAGCTCCAGTGCCATGCAACATCTTTTTGAGGAGTCGACTTAATATCTGCGTTTACAGGAGCTGCTGAGGAAACACTGAAGTTCTATTTGCACAAGACTAATGCAGCTCCGACACGTAAAGATTCTGAATAATTGTGGAGATTAGCGTTGACTTTCTTTCACAATCGTATCTGACACGTCTGTAATTTGTGAAGTGAAAACACCATCACATATTAACCACCATAATTTGCACGCAAGCCTTGATAACATAATATATTTCCATATAAATGGAACTCCAACTAATTTCCGTTTGCTCTTTGTGCAAGGTCTCATTTTCAAACGGCAGATTTCCTCATCCTGTCGTGGAAAATGAAGACGGTGGGTTTTAGAAAAGAAACTTTAACGGGTATTTTTGAACAAATTTCAAATTATATTGTATCAGGAAGTCTATTTTCTGGTTTCTAATCGTGGATTTCCTGGGTTTATTTATTTGATTATCACAAATTGAATTTTTGACACGGCGATTGCACCGGAGGGAAAGCAAAGAGATCACCCGTTCATCCAGAAGTGGACATGATCTGCACCAAATGTAATCCAGCTGAGAGCCAATGAGAGATGTCACTTCCAAACCACAAATGTCGAGCTGATGGAGGTGCTCAGTCATCCAGCTCATGGTAAATCTAAGTGCTATATTGTGAGGAAACCGGACGGGTTTTAGTTTCTTGAAGACGTTCAACCTCTCATCCAAGAGGCTTCTTCAGCTGAGGCTTCATCACTAATGTCAGGGGACATACAGGGGAAGCAGCAGCAGAAGACCCTCTGAGCACCATGGATATCATGGTAGTCTTTGAGATACTTCAGTCCGAGCCATCCTGCTGTGCATTGAGCCAAGCTAGCGTGGTTAAAAAGAAATAAATAAATACAGAAGATTAATTAATTTTAACATAGTTGCAGTCCAATCTGAATCCGTTCCAAGCCTTTTTGAATTGTGAATCCTTGTATTCTGGTGTGTGTGTGAGCACCTCTCCAGCTTGTTTTTGACTACAGTGTGGTCTGTAAGTGTAGTGGTGGCTTCCTGAACACTACGTAGGCACTAGAAAAGTGTGTGTGTGTGTGTGTGTGTGTGCATTAAGGCAGGGTCATTGAGGAGTAATAGGATTGCTCGGCCCCGCTCCCTCTCCCGACACCCCGGCTAAGACAGGCCTCCTAAATCATCCTCACATCTCTGAGCAAGATGGAGGGCCTGGCATCGTCTCTCCCCGCCCTCCTTCCCCGCTTGCAGCCATAAGCGCTCTCCCCGCTGTGGTACAGATACTGCTCACAGCCGTGATTTCCCTCAAAGCTCCAGGAGGAATGGAATAATATCTACTCAGCATTCTGTAAATATCCACTGGGAGAAGGTACTCCAGTTCATTGCGGCTGTGCCACAGTTACTTTGTACGGGCTCGGCTGCTCATCCTCAGCTAAGGCTCTGTGTTCTTGAACTTTTCATCTTATGACTCTTCAAAAAAAAGAAGTGTGAGGTGAAGGAGCCTACTCAGCCTCTATAATTCATTATTCATCGCGTTCCGTACGCTCTCACTCAGGGTCACGAAGGGGCTGACGCCACCTGATGCCGAAAGTTTTAAACTTTCAGCAAATTAGGATTTTCATTCAAAGCTGTTCAGGACATTAATGGGACACTTTGTTGTTTTGGAGAAATTCAAACTCAGATTTGTGATATTTAAAATCTTACTGAGGTAATGAAACAAACAAGCTGTTCTCGGAGGGAAATAAGGTCCCCAGAACACTGTTTGAAGCTAGAAAGGTGGCAGGGTCCGCCACATATAAACAATGTAAAACAGAAACTGCGTTGTCCTTTAAGCTCAGTTTGTTTATTCGGTTTATTCAACTGAAAAGAGTGTGTTAAAAATCAGTCAGTTAACATCTTTTCTTCCCTGAAACGTCGTACGGCAGTGCACCTTTAAGTTGCACCAGGAGACTCTGAGCGTTTGCCAACCTTAATATAGATAAAGCACCTGTACGTTTTGTCGGGCTGACCTGAGCCAATAACAGTAAAAGATACTCTCCGATCATCTCCCCACCGCTTCTTTCACTACTACTGCCACTGTGACAAAAATAGAGATAGATTTCCTTTTTCTGTTGTGTTTCCTTTTTATTTCAGCGACAAAACAAAAAAAATGATGCCGTGCCATAAATCCAGCTCGGTGCGTTGGTAGGTTTTTATATCCGTTGTTCCAAACAGGTGCTGCTGTACGACAGTGTAGTCACAGCCCAGAGCCCAGCCTATCCCCACGCTGTGAAAATAACGCTCAGGTTTTTATATGTGGCCTCAGATATAAAAAAAAATAAATAAATAAATTGTGCCTGGATACTGAAGTTTACAAAGCACAAGATGACAATAGTGGTAGAAGATGAAAGGACACAAAAATTGGGGGAAGCTTAAGTGGCACTGAAGGAGGCGAGGTGTTACTGATACGGATATGTATCACTTTCCTCCAACACAGACGTAAATGTGACACAATTCATTTTGACACAATTTTGACATAATTTCAGTCTACAGGCAAAAAAACATGCATTTGAATTGACATAAATGTGATGTCAGAAGAATAATGTCAGCCTGAAAATGACTATGTTCATGGGAATATAAGAGTCTTGTTGAACAGTGAAAAGTCACTAAATAGACTGGCTGAAGTATAATGTTGTACTTTGCAGCAGTCTATACTTCTCTTCTACCTTTCAGAGGGAAATGTAGGCCTTCCCCCGAAACAGTTTAATAACCAAAAAACAAATTCACAAGCTGTATAATACACCACTTTGTTTTAGATTAAACAACCCAACAGTATGAAGGAGTTAATGAGCTCCACTCCAACCAGCTGAAATATTTAAATGCTGCTTAACTACTTAGGCATCAGAAAAAGAAAGAATATAAATGAATTAAAGGGGCCATTGTGCATAATGTGTGCTTAAACTTCTAACTCTAAAAATATAATTAGCTGATAGTTCCTCTGTATTAACATTTCAGGCTGTTATAATAAACCTTTTTATATCTCCTTTTAGCATCTTTAAGCTTGTTGAGTTGAGTTTATGACTGCAGCTATTCCGGTTCAGTCCCAAAATGCTTATCAACAGGGTTTCCAGATGCAGCAGACAGCTGTTTTCATCAGAAACCCCGGCGCACACGACTCACCCAGCACCAAATGGCAGACATACGAAGTAAGCTTGAGCATTTGCAGTTAAACAGTGAGATAGTTCCCTCAGGAGGAGGTGGAGACCAAATACAGAGCTGAAAGGACAGTGAACACTGGACTTAGGGAGTTTTCACTCCTGTAGTTTGGTTCATTTTTTCTGGAACAAGGAAAGAAAAGTATTGCTGTATTTTAGTTCTGGTCCAGGTCCTGTTCACACTGACATTAAAGCGAAACTCTCGCCAAAATGCAACCTAGGCTTTATTTGTGGATGTATATGAGTCAAACCTTCATGTAAAAGCATAATTACGATGAAAGACGCACTTTTAAGATTTACCGTAGTTTTCGGCCAAGTTAATTTTGAATGGGAGTGCAGGGGGCACTGAGCTAGCATCTCATTTTAAAACACTAAGAAGGCTCGACACAACATGAAACTTTGCTCGTAGCATCACCAGGGTCTCTACACATGAACACGAGCATTGAGAACACTGTTTGTGTACACAGGGTTTACTAAATATCAGGGTTTTGATCTACTCACGTTAGCTGCTGCGTCTCCGGCGCGCGGCCGTCATGGCAGACAAAAAGTATCCGTCCGCCGCCTGCGACCTAGCAGCAAGGAGAGTAATGGTGGACCGCTCCTCAAGCTTAGTTCCATATGAATGTGCGGATAATTTGTTGTTTTATCGTTAGCGAAAAACAATATTGACCTTCAAGTTATGAAAAAGGAGCCTCATATAAGAAACAGTCAAAAGCCGGAAAAGTCACGTGACATCTCGCGTGGATAGTTGTTGTTGAAGCCAGTATGCTACTGGTGAGCTGAGTGACACAGACACAGCACAACAGAAGACCGAGAGGAGACACCTAAAGACATGGCTGCGTATGAAGAATACGATTTAATGGCCGAGGTGTTCGAGTTCCTACCTTCTTCAAGCCCGAGCTTACGGACAAAGAGATCCAAGAGCTTGACGAAGGGGCGAGGAGAGAGCGAGAGAGAGGAGCCGGCGGCGGACGGATACTTTTTGACTGCCATGACGGCCGCGCGCCGGAGACGCAGCAGCTAACGTGAGTTTGTTCAAAAACCTGCTATTTAGTAAACTCTGTGTACACAAACAATGTTCTCAATGCTCGTGTTCATGCGTAGAGACCCTG
>OMLP01017256.1:0-27501 GCA_900302685.1 Spondyliosoma cantharus
AAGGAGTCTCCATTACAGAATGTGTCTGTCACTCACAAACTGTCTCCTCAGGAGAAGAGAAAGTTTTCTGGAAAACGACAGATGCTTGAAGAACAATATGAGCCTGATTTCATCCTGACATTTGTTTTGATGAGTGAGGGTTTTGATTATGTTAAAATGTTTGTCGAACATTTGCTCGAAGGCATTGACCATAAATCTGTTGTCACTCGCCTTATTCTCTATGTAGCACTGCTGAACACTTATGTTCAGAACTCTTTCATTTCTCAGTCCCATTGTGAAGCTCTGCTTGCTTTAACCATTCACTTGGAAAGGTTTCACCAGCATGAGTTTGAGAAGTCACTCAGCCCTCAGGCTAAATTAGTCTTCTTGCACCTCAGAGACGACAAGACACACATTGAATCAATCAGAATCATCCACCCACTTGTTGCAAAGGAAATTCTCCAACAACTTCTGGGGAGCCAACAGACCCAAAGCAGTTTGGCCATGGATTTGCTCAAAGAGAACGTGCTTTTTGAGCACAGATTTGGAAGGGACGAATATCTCTCATTTTTGAGAGCACTTTTCATTCGGAGAGCCAGAATAAGCAAGGGGGACGAATATGATAGTTTTTTCTCCCCTTTGATTGAGCATGTGTGTGAAAATGAGAAAAGCCCAGACAAAGCAATTGAGGTACTCAAGGAAGCCTTCCAGTGTTTCCATAAAAATCCATTCTTTGCACAACAACTTGCTCGTCTTCATTATACTTACGAAAAGTTTGAAGAGGCAAAACACTGGGCAGAAACAGCAGCTAACCAGCAGCCCAACAACTCATACATACTTGACACAAAAGGCCAGGTGTACAGGAAATGGTTTCAAGCAAAATGCAGAGCTTTTGACAATGACAACACACCAAAGACAGCTCAAAATACAGCAGATGCTGTGGAGACTGCACTGAAAGCCATTGAGTGTTTTCAGGAATGTGAGAAAGCAGCTGAGGCCGATATGGACCACCTAAACAGTTCAGGTTTTTTTTCTGAAGTTGAGGTTGGATGCAGCCTTCTCAAACTGATCTCTTCATTGCAAGTGTTTGCAAACAGAGCCAATGGTCATTCAGAGTGTATGAAGTACCTGTTAACAGATTACATTCCAGAGGAAGTTGAAGGTTCCTGGGAACCATTTCATGGCCGTTTGAAAAAACTAAACGAGACGATGCAAGATGCATTGGAATGGATTTCAGAAGACCTCAGTTACTTCCAGACAGACATAGGTGCAGATGAAGGAGAGATCCCTGAAAGTCCTGAAGAGAAGATAAGGAAGCCACTGACATGGCTGGCGAAGAAATCTTCAGAGTATGGGAAGTACTTCAGTGAATCGCTTCTACAACACGGGCAAGCCATCCCAGCCAATCTAACTCCTTTCCAAAAACGCATGACCATATACCACCTTGGCGAGGGGAGCGTAACATCCATCCTCTCCAAGCTAACTGACCAGAAGAATGTAGTACCTCTTCTAGAGACCATCCTTTCTCTCTACCCCAGCGATCCAATAAAAGCCAAATTTGGTCAAAGAGATATTGTCAATTACATACTGGCCAACATTTCTCTGAACTGCCTGTCACCACAGACTCAAAAGGTAGTTCCACTGAAATATCTACAGGCACTTTGCCATCAGTTCCCACCTGATAAAAGGAAATGCCTACCAAGTGCCCTGTTCTTGCTTACCTTGCTATTCTGGCCCGAGGATCATGACACAGAACTTGAAAAAGAAACGAAATATGAAATTGTGCAAACAGCTGTTGTACACCTGGAAAAAGACTACTATACCAAGATGAAGGACATTCCTCAGCGGAAGAGAAGGCTGTACACCCATTTTTTTCTTGGCAGTGGGAATGGATTGGATAAGTTTGTCCACAAGAAAAAGTTTGAAAGCCTGACAAATGTTTTCTCAGTCTCTGAGAAACGCATGAAATGGTTGAGGGGTGAGGCATGGAAAATGCCTGAGATTACTAAGATGCTGAAATGTGTTTCTGGATGGACAGAAGATGGAGTGGTGTACCTTCAGGGACCTCAGAGAAAGAAGTTCAATATCCTGCCTCTTTATCTACCTTCAGTGCCTCATGGTAATGAAAACATCACGTTCTACCTGGGGTTTACGTTCAGAGGCCCTGTTGCCTGCAACATCGTTGTGAAAAAATAGTTTGATGATCATGTCACATGTAATTTTTTGTGTGTCCACCTAATTACCAAAGGTGACAACAGATGATGAATTAAAAAGTGACAAGCCTTCTTGTAACAGTTTGTCAAGTAGGTAATATTTAAAAAAATCCCAAACTAAAAATGTTAAGGCACATCAAGATTATTGTTATTTTGTATCAGATATAAGATAGTTTGATATTACTATTTACTATCACTTTTCCATCTCATACTTGTGTGTATATAACCACATATGTTTGTCTACACAATTGTCAGGAAATAAACTATTTTATGTGTATACTATATTTTAAAGTGGATTGACATGATTGACTCTGGATTTTCAGGGTGATAACAATGTAAACTGAATTTGCTACTCCAGAGCTCAGTGGGAGAAACTCTAATTCCATGTTTAGACCTGTATCTATTACCCTTGTATCATTTTCATATTGTTTGAGGGTCAAGTTCAGGTGGACTGCAGTTCATGTTTTTAGTAGTTCATTTTTTCTTATAATTTTTCTTTGATACAATGTAGAAATAAATGGAATCAAATGCATCTTGCTCATAGGAATTGAATTGGTGTTTCAACGATAAATTAAGAACTAAATAGTGATTGTTTTCCCTTTTTTACAGTTAGAGAACAATGTATTTCCATATTGATGTGCAACAGAAAGATGTGTGTAGTACGGAATTTAATAGCTGTATAGATATTGAAAATACTTTACAAAACTGAAAATATACTTGTCCTTAAAATGAAAACACAAATGGAGCCAGTCAGGCTATTGTGCATAAATGTGCTTTTACTGCTATACTGTAATTTCTTTTATTTTTAATTATTTCATACATACTTGCATTGAATGGTATTTGGGATACAGAAATATTTGACCGTGTAAACATTGGTGTTATTAAATATATGTAAAACATGTCACAATAAAATGTCTTTTCTTCGATTAGTTTTATGTCAAGTTTTTGTACTACATTAAACACACAGCCCAAAGTGGTTGAATATGTTTTTATAGGCTAAAAGCTATATGTGCACATGATATGGCGAATTCAAGAAAAGTAACTTTAAAAAAATGTATTGCAACAATATTGTTTTCAGTTGAAAACTGTTAATCTGTTGTCTGTTCATCTCTTCATCATAATACTAGATAGGTATCAATGATGTTGGAGCTAAACCATGTAGTTTTTAAATGATAAAAATGAAAAGTTGTGCAAAATGGTGGCTGTCTGATTCGAGTTCAAGATGAAACAATTCGGGACAAAGACACCAGAATTTGTGATCGAGACAAGTTAGCTAATATGAGATTAACGTATTTTCAATGCAGAGTAATATAAAAAACGCCTAATTTTGAGATTTAATATCTAAAAGTGACTGAATGACTTTTAGGACACAATAGGAATCCAACATGTCAAAATTAATGGTTGTGGTTGGATTTAATATTGGTTGAACAAATCAGGGCATGTTCTGTCACTGTGTGTACCTTCTTTTCACATTTATAACTTGATTGTGAGTAGGTAATTTAGAATGAAGCATTATACAATTTTAGGGCAACAGCACAAAAATATTTGTTAATATTTTAGTCTGAAATTATGGAAAGTACATTACTGTGGTCATTTGTCATCAGGAAAATAAAGATCTTGATCTCAATTTTGATAGCAGTTCTTGTTGTCTATATTCTATTTACATACTTACAAACTTTACTTTAATGTTTATGACTGAAATAATATGATTAAAACGGGTGTTTTTGTTGTTCATTCACAAAAAATTGCTGAGGAGTAAGGAGGAGGACGAGCAGCAGTGGTAGGTTTTAAGCACTTTTGTCCCATCAGGCTTGCCCTAGTTTGCAGTTAGCCTAGTTCAAAATTAGCCTGCAATTTGTCGTATTCTACAAACATGTTATTTCGATGTAATCATCTTATTTCACTGAGATTCTGCTCGTTACGCTGCCTTGAACAGAAACTATTTTATGTCACTGCTCGCACGTTATTTGTTAGGGGGTAAATGCTGACTAATAGCTCCGACAGTTTACTGTTCGTTAGCTAATTGCTAGCTAACAGCTAACGTTAATTCAGCCATAGACTTGTGAAATCAAACACCACTGAGCTAGCTAACGGTAATGAAAAACGGTTCAACATCCACAAAATGGACAAAACTGTGAGTTTAAATGCTTTACCATTAACTATATGTTCATGATGGCTTTCTGTAAGTATAAATTACTCTGCTACTGAATATTTACACCAGATGAGTCACAAAGCGTTTGATGTGGAGCTCACCTTAAGTGCCCTCTGACCTGTGATGAAGTTATGGGTCAACTGTCCAGCATTACTGTGGCTGTGCTCCTCCTCGCCTTTGTTTTGTCAACATATGTGCACATGAACCACTTGTATAACCACGAGGCCACACTGGTTAGATCAGTCTATGGAGAGCAAAATCAAACCAAAGCACATGAAAGGCTTGTTGACAATAATAATACAGCAAAACCACACAGCAATTCAGTGGGGACAGGGGGTGTGCGTCCAGAAAACTCCCAGGATGGTGATGTTTCCAGAGACATTAAATGCACCATGGCCCCAGAGAGTCGGTTTGACTGTGCCAGGGACCGGCTTCTCAGCCAGAGAGACTGTGAAGCGAGGGGATGCTGCTACGCCCCTCTGCCTGACGCCAAAGGACCACCTTGGTGCTTCTACCCCAGTGTGTACCCTGGCTACAAAATGGGTCCCTTCACACCCACCACACGAGGCCAGGCTGCCACCCTGACTCGTGCCACCCCCTCCTATCTCCCCAGAGATATCTCCGCTCTGCACCTAGAAGTCATTGAGGAGGCTGCAGGCTGCTTACACCTCACTGTGAGTACCCACAATACTCAGTTTATTCTACTGCAACCATTGAAAAAGACAGATTTGAAAACATTCAGGAGAAAAACAGCTTGTGTAGCATTGTCTTTTATAGATTAGCTCGACAAATCCTTGAAATATACTTGTAAACAGTGACCAAAAACTGAAATGGTTGTTCATTTTTGATCTGATTACATTTGCTAACTTTGTCTGAAAACCTGGAAAAGAACACATGATTTGATTAGTAATTACTGGGATTTCCATTATTATATTGTAGCAAGTCTTTTATAATGTTATTGTACACAAATAAAGTCTGAAGATCTGCTTGTGAAAGTTGTTCTATTGTTTGAAAAATGTATATGCAGTACTGATTCTATGAATTTGTGGTAAATTGTAAGCCAATGCCGATTGGGTATAGATGTGTGAATGAGATTTAAGTTATTCATTCATATGTATGAGATCCATATATCGTGCCCCTAACTATTCTGTACACACTGTTTATCGGGAAGCGCATGTAAAACTCTGAACTGACATCTGTTTTCTCTCAAGTTAAAGGATCCGTCATCTCAGCGATATGAAGTTAAGCTCCCTGGTGGTCTCCCTCAGAGCAAAGCTGATTCCGTAGATGCCCTCTATACCACTGAGTACCAGTCTGACCCATTTGGCTTCATAGTGCGGCGGAAATCTAATGGAAGAGTGATGTGAGCTCTGTTAAGTTTTAATTAATTTCAAATATATGAAATATACGAGTGAAGTGTTTGACTGTTCCCATTTTCTTTTTGGTTGCAGTATGATCACACATCATGCACTTCAGTTAATACGGTTTAGTTTTCTCTTAATTTAACATTGATAATATATATTTTGATGCCTGTAATTTCCAACATTTGTAACATTGTAACATGTATTCCTATTTTTTATATTTAATTTTACACAGTAAATCGCACCGCTGGTCAATCAGTGTATCCGATAACGTGCACTTTCATTAATGTGTTGCACCATCATTTGTAGCAGTCATAAATAAGGGAGTCATTGCCCATAAGGTCTCCCTGCTTAAATAAAGAATAAATAAATGGTCATTATTGTGTTTTAAATGCATGATATTTCCACACATCCCATTGAACTTCCTTTTGTGGGGGATATGATGTGCAAGATGAGCCTTCAGCCATGGAGACTGGCTGAGGAGTAACTGGAAAGATGCCGGCTCCCTCTTGTGGCAAATCGTAATAAAGGCAATCCATATAGGACTGTGTGTTATTGAGCTAGACAGCTTTTTCAAGTCACTCGTGAGGATATTCACGATTGTCACAATAATGAAAAGATGTAGAATCGATGAGTGTTTATATCATGAACCTCGATAAAATCTTTTATCTTCCCATCTCTTGTAGTAGTTAACAAAACAACGTAAAATAATAGTGCATGTTTGTTTGTCCTCTGTCCCGTACACCCAGTATGAACACCACGGTCGCTCCTCTGCTGTTTGCTGACCAGTACCTGCAGCTGTCCACCTCACTGGCCTCTTCCCTTGTGTCTGGCCTCGGGGAGCATTACACCTCCCTCCTCCTGAACCTGAACTGGACTTCTCTGACTCTGTGGAACAGAGACATGGCTCCTCATGTGAGTCTATTGCAGTGGATCTCAACATGAGATCTGGGACCAGGGTTATATAATCCTAAATTAAAACAAAATAAGAAACAGCAGCACGTTTTGAACATTTATTTTGCATGTATATCTAGCTACATACTTATAACCTTGATATATAAAAGCTAAAACTGAACCTTTCTACTAAAGTAAAACTCACAAAACCACTCTGAAAACTAATTAGAACTAAACTGGAATGAAATCAAGTCAAAACAAAAATCAAAGAAAACGTAATTGAAAGTTAGGAACATTGAAAATGATTATTTTATTATTTTCTTTGTTCCTTAAACTCTTTGTGTCTCCAAAACAAACTTCATCTATGGAACATGTCAATGATGTACATTGTGCAGAATATAACCAGCCATTCCTTTTCATTTATAGCACATTTAAACATCCTGAAAAAACATCCTTAAACATTTAAAGTCAAGCTGTGCCGCCCCAACAGTCCTTACTAAGCTTCTGTTATTTCCTACCTCTTTCCTGTTGTGTGTTCAAGCTGTTAATTTTGACACTTGTCTTTGTCTACAGGCCGATGCTAACCTCTATGGCTCCCACCCATTCTACATCGTACAGGAGGAGGACGGCTTGGCACATGGAGTGTTCCTTCTCAACAGCAATGCAGTTGGTACCAAGCTATCTGTTCCTATACGCACACACACACACACACACACACACACACACACACACACACACACACACACACACACACCATCCCATTTTTTCATACAGAATGATTTTTTCTAACATATGAGCATGCTTATTATTGCTGAATATCTACCCAAATGTCTGTAGAGGTGATGCTGCAGCCGACCCCTGCTCTCACCTGGGTGGCTATCGGAGGAATCCTGGACCTGTACGTTTTCATGGGTCCGGACCCTCAAAGTGTTACACGGCAGTACCTGCAGGTCATTGGTACGTCTCGTCACCCTATTTAGTTACACCATCTCCAGGTATCAAAAGCAATAGACAAATGAACATGGCAAGAAAAAGATGTTTACTTTTTCACACCTGTGAAATGTCATTATGTGTGCTGGAAAATGGTGCAAGCGTTTTTTGCGTTGTCTTTCACCAGGATATCCTATGATGCCTCCCTATTGGTCACTGGGCTTTCATCTGTGTCGCTGGGGTTACACCACCACTAATACGACCCGCCGTGTGGCACAGCGCATGCACGATGCTAAATTTCCTCTGGTAAATGAAATATTCACAAAGCTCTTTAATATAGAAGTTAAAATTAGAGACACACATGTTTCTTTTTTTATATATGTGTATTTATTATGTAGTAGGGATGTCACGAGTTTAGTTCTAAATCAAAAATCAATCGAAGTAAGCATTCAGTTATTGAAAAGATATCAAAAGCCAGCACTCAAAAACAACACACGCACACGGTGCAAAAAGCGGGAGAAAGTTTCCTAATTCCTTACTGAATGCTAGAATATTGTTTAAAGAAATTATTTAAATTGAGATTATGTGGCCTTAGTGTGGTATATTTAAAAAAAATGGATCCATGTAGCCTGTCCCGGTAAAGAATTTGAAAATGTAAATGACGGTTGTCAGGGCATGAAACCAATGATCTGTTGATCTTTACAAATCAAACTTGATGGTCCAATTAATTAATATATTATTATAAATTAAACATTTATTGACTTTTTTACCTTAAATTTACCAGCCTGAAAAATAATTTTGTATTAATCTAAACATTAAAATGTGAATAATGTAAACGTATCACTTGTCATCTTCATCAGTACTGGACAATGCTGCTGGGCTCATTAAATCACTTTGTTTCTTGTCATCAGGATGTGCAGTGGAATGATCTGGACTATGCAAATAAGCGCAGGGTATTCACCTTTGACCCCTGGCGATTTGGGGACCTACCTGAGATGGTGGAGGAGTTCCACAAGAGAGGCATGAAGTACATCCTCATCCTGGTGTGACATCTTTAAGTTTACCAAACTGATGAGACAGATTTAACTATTAATTCAAAAAGGGAAAACATTACACAGAGTGCATGTGTTTAAATTGGTTATTGTGATGTGTGAAGTGAGCATTAACAATGTTTCTTCCAGTAGATGGCAGCAAAAATTTCTTAACTTTCTTTGTTGACCGACTCTACTGGTTTCTGCCCAAAGGACCCGGGGATCAGCAGCACCAGCCCTCCTGGAACTTACCCTCCCTTTGATGATGGACTGAAACGAGATGTCTTCATTAAAAATGCGACAGGACACATCCTGATAGGGAAGGTAAGATTATTTTTCCAGAGATGTATGCTTTTCTTTCCCGTTGTCATGTGCTTATGTCATGCATGGCCCTTACTGTGCATCCAGGTTTGGCCTGGACCAACAGCCTTCCCCGACTTCACCAACCCAGAGACTAGACAGTGGTGGGAGGACTGCATCAGAACCTTTCATTCTAAAGTTCCTCTGGATGGTTTGTGGATTGTGAGTATTTATATACCTACACAGAGGTTGTTTAGCCAACGATCCTTTAAAGAAGACATCTGGTATGACAGGTTTTCAGTTCTAAAACATGTCCATGGTTTTGTGGTTGTCTGTTAAGTTTGTTGTCACTTTCAAATTAAATAAAGAAGAACTTATCTTTGGTTGTTTTTCTTCCACACTCCATCCAGGATATGAATGAACCAGCCAGTTTTGTGCAAGGCTCAGTGGAGGGCTGTCCAGACGGTGATCTTGAGCACCCGCCCTACACACCCAGTGAGTGTACTGGATCGGTGTTGCATCTTACAAGCATTTAAAAGGCATACAGACGCTATAGGTTTTACATTTACAATGAGTTTCTATACATTAGACAAAAATATAGATGTACCACTTCAAAAACTCTCTGTGCACTCAAAAAGCTTGTTACTCTTATTACTTATATTGGCAAAGAAGTACATAGTTTAACAAATGATTTCGCTTAAGATTTGAGAGAGTTAGCCCTTCTGTGTGCACAGCTTTGCTTTATAGTTTAGGTACATAACATGCTTTATATTTCCCTAATTAGTGGCCTGCACATCTCTCTGATTGTCATACAAACAGGGGTGGTTGGAGGCCAGTTGAACTCAGGAACTCTTTGTATGTCGGCTCAGCAGAAGCTCTCCACTCATTACAACCTGCACAACATGTACGGACTGACAGAAGCCTTCGCCACGCACAGGTAAGACCGTGTCACGATCAGATGCAATCTGCAGAGCTTGTAATCACCTGTTCATACTGCTCTTGCTAGAATAGATGATAATATAATATCTTTATTGTCTATTGTACAGCAAAATAGAGTATGTAGCTTCCATTCTCAATGCTACAAAAAACAATAGGTAGAAACAGATAAACTGATTACAATGAATACCAATAAAATAGCCAAAAGGTAACAAAAATTATAAACAGTGTCCAGCAGCAGTAAAGAGTGCAATAGATCAGATGTGCAAAGAAGCAACAAACCAGTTCAGTACAGAGATGTGGATGTAGAGACTTCATACAAACACAATGAGGGTGAATACATCAATCCCTGACAACTGAATAACTGAATAAAATATCCAGATAATAATAAAGAAGACAAGATAGTGGACCCCTGTGTAGACAGTTCATCTAAAGACAGTCGGACTGTTTTTAGGGGATTCTTGTTGGACTGATTCAGCGCAGTTGTGTCTTGGGTGGAAGCTAAAAAAAGTCTTAAAAGTAGGTCAACATCGTTGCAACATCGTGTGAAATAGTGGTGTATGGTAGTGGTTACACTACTGCTGTTAGACTGAATCGTTTCAATTTTGAGCGCAGTGTGACACCACAGAACATATGGACCATGTTGATCTTTGTGCTCTTGTTATTTGTGCTGTCCACCATTTTCACCCCGGGGTTGGCTTCCATCCGCAGCGCTCTTATGAAAGTACGAGGGAAGAGGCCCTTCGTCCTGTCTCGCTCCTCCTTCTCTGGCATCGGACGCTTCTCTGGAGTGTGGACGGGAGACGTCAGGAGTGACTGGGAGCAGCTTCGATACTCCATCCCTGGTGAGAAGATCCTCGGAGGTCGTGATGCTGTTTTGTTTGAAAGCTTGTGATCCTTTAGTTGTTATTCAGTTTGATCTAGTTTTTCGACAGATCTATATGTGACAGATCTGTTGTTTTGAAGTGACCACAGATCATCTGATAGATTCTGACTGACCTTTTGGACATGTCCCTCCACCCCCTCAGCGGTGCTGCAGTTCAGCCTGTTCGGGGTGCCTCTTGTGGGGGCGGACATCTGTGGCTTTGGAGGCAACACCACCGAGGAGCTGTGTGTACGATGGATGCAGCTCGGGGCCTTCTACCCATTTATGAGAAACCATAATGACCGGCCGAACGCTGTGAGACAAAGACAAAGGGGTCGACTCTTTATGTTTTTTCCACTGCGCCTAGAGCAGTCCATCTGTTTCATGTATTATGAATAGAAGTAACTCTATATGTCCTCATTGTCAGTGTGTTTCTATGTGTCTGTGTCCCGCAGCCTCAGGAGCCCTATATATTTGGGCACAAGGCCCAGGCAGCCATGCGGAGTGTGTTGAACCTTCGTTACTCTCTTCTTCCATTCCTCTACACACTCCTCCATCATGCACACACTTCTGCTGACACAGTGGCCCGGCCTCTCTTCATGGAGTATGTGTCCTCTACTCTCTATCCTCTTGAACTGAAATGAATACAACCACACGCTTCATATTCTACAACATTATCTTTTAGGTTTCCCGCTGACCCAAACAGTCAGACCATAGACCGGCAGTTCCTGTGGGGGAGTTCACTTCTCATCAGCCCAGTTTTAGAGCAAGGGGCAGAAGAGCTGGCTGCTTACCTGCCCCCTGGCACTTGGTACAGCGTGCACAACGTGAGTTACCAAACCATGTACCACAATCTCACAAATCCACTGGCACATATGAGCCTTAAGGGTGCAGTATGTAAGAACTGGCCACCTGTTGAAATTACACTCTCAATCAAATAGGGGGCAGCATATCACCAAAGTAACTGCTTACTGCCACAAACTGAGGCTAGCTAGCTCAGTTAGCCATGCAGCTAGCAGTCCTGCCTGGGAGCTCACTGGGGAGGTTTTAGTGTTTACACTGATAGCACAGGAGCTTTGGTCCGAGTTGGGAAGAGGCTCGCATGCTAACTTCAGGTTAAATCTCTGCAACACAACAACATATAGACATCATAATGTCAAAACTGTTATTTTTTTCATTCTGTTCAAGAATTTTGGTTCAGTATTTTCAAATTCTTACATATTGCACTTTCAAAGGTTAACTTTGGTTTTGGTGAGAGCGATGTGTTGTTTCTGGGTGGTAAAAAGGGATCCTTACTCTAAGAAAGAGGGCAATCTCTACGGGGATTCTTTTCATAATCTTGTCAGACAGAGGCCATTTCAGTGGACGTGCTTTGATGGTGCGCAATTGCACAGATGGACGTTGCTTTGCAGCCTCTTTCGCAGCTGCTGGTTGAAGCAGTCTCACTCAATACTGGACCAATTTCAGAAATTGTTGTCCCCAATACTCAGTTGGACACAAAAAAATAGAAAAAATAATAGGGTACAGGTAGAAAAATACCAAAGGAACCCTTTAATTCAAAATTCATCACACAGGCCAAATCAGTTTTTGTTTGTTTACTGATAGATTTGAGGCTTTTATGTTGTGTGGCATGTTTGAAGTTGTCCCCTGGTCGTCTGTGTTTGGCACTCTAGGGTCAGCCTTTCTACAGCAAGGGTCAGTACCTGCTCCTGCCCGCCCCTCTGGACACCATCAACGTCCATGTCAGGGAGGGACACATTATCCCCCAGCAGGTGAGTATCTACTCTGGACAAACTGCAAATATGCAGCTCCTGATTTTAATTTTGCTGAGTTCAGCCCTTTTTTATAATTTTTGGTTCAGTAGAGATGAATTATTAATAAAATGTTTGAGGATGGGCAAAATCCGCAATACATAATTGAAACAGGTAAAACAAGTACTTGAAAGTGCTGCTTACAATTTCTACTTCTACCTAACTTAATCATGTATGAGGCCGGTGTAAAATAAACAAGCATATTACATCACATTACTGTCATCAGTGCAGCACATCTGTTCATACTTTTAGGCTTCGTCTGATAATTGATTCATTGTCAGCCTCAGTTTTCAGTGAAGTGGATGATCAAGTGTTGTCAACTATCAACTATTGTGACGTTCTGAGTGATGTCTTAAAGAAACGTAGCTGAAACACTTGATTTCATCATTATTTTCCTCATGTTTTCTTTGATCTGCCGTTTCCTGTGAAGGAGCCAGCTTTGACGACGACAGCCTCACGCAGAAACCCTTTCTTCTTGACGGTGGCACTGTCAGCAGGCGGCTGGGCCCGAGGCGACTTGTTCTGGGATGACGGGGACAGTCTCGACACCTTTGAAATGGGAAATTATTGTTACGTTATCTTCATTGCTGGACAGGTAGGGATGAGATGAGTGGTATTTGCATTGGGAATGTAGAAGTTTTGCATTTTACCACTTGATTTAAAGGTCCATTTATTAAATGATATCATTATGCTTGAATGCGTACGGATCTTTTGCTTTGATACATTTAGGCAAAGGGGAAAACTATAAAAACTCCTTAAATTCTTCTCCAGTCTCAGGTGGTGAGTGATCCTCTCAGGCTGAATGGTGCCCTTGACGGTCTGGTGCTGGGAGGGCTGCAGGTGTTCGGGGTGCCCTCGCCACCCCTTTATGTGTTAGCTAATGGGGACAAAGTCAGGGATTTCACCTACTGCAGTGACACCAAGGTGAGTTCAGTGTGACTCAGCACCACTTCCTTTGGTGTTTGTCTTGTCAGAAAGACACTGATGTCATATTGCAGATTAGTATCAGTGTGTTTGTCTTCAGTTTTTACTCATCATGTCGACTGCTGTGTCTGTCTCCTCCCTCAGGTTTTGACAGTGACCAGCCTGACTTTGCCCATGTCAGAGGTGTTTACAGTCCAATGGGCTCTCTGATGCACTGAACTTTATTACCCAGGACCCTTTGGGAGCCTTTGGATTGTTCACTGCTGCTGATAATTGCCAACTGATTTTTCCTCGAGCAGTCCTAACCAACCCAGGACTCAAGTTTTACTTAGCGCTTGCTCTGCCTCTTTGTCCAAATCAGAAAGTAGAACTTTGTAAGCAGCAGATTTTTTAAAAAGGTGGTGATCACAAACAAAGTGAGAGAACATCTATCATGTATCAGTTTTTTTTCTTGCCAGGTTATATTTTGCTGCTAGCTGCTACACTAACTTGAGGAAACTTTGTTTTTTTGAAATCATGTTTATGTGTCTTTGATACCGAAGTGCATTATGAATAAAAATGATTAAAACAGACACATTTCTCTGCGGTGTTCATTGGACGGTTTTCAATGATTCTCCTAAGACGTTGCAAATACGTCTTCATGCTGTCTTAATTTACTACCTGCAGCAACAATGTCGGCCAGTGATGTTTTCACCTTGTGAGTCTGTGTGTTTGTGTGTGTGTTTCATAGTAAAATGTGGTTCTGGAGATACCTTTTGTAGCAGGAACTACGGCAGAAGCGATGTTGAGTTCTTTCCCAGATGTTTTTTTATTTTATTTTATCATTTCCAAGATGGGTGTGATCCAACCCACGAATACTGAGAACTTGTGTCATAATGCAGTAATGACCTCTGAGTAGTCATGGGTCAGAACGTCAACATGCTGATGGAGAGGCTTTGTGGCTGGTGTGATCCCATTGTTAGATGACCTGTAGTTTGTCTCTTCACTAACTTATATATTACTTTTATGTAAATAACAGTTTGACAAAATTGTGGAGAAAAAGTGTTATTTGGCAAAAAAAAATGTATGATGAGGATACTGTGGCTGTATAAGCTTCAGTGTTACTATGCAGTTTTTAGATGGTACAGCATGTACATAAATATATAAATGAGTTTTTACTTCATCAGATTTACAACTAATGAAAAATTCAAAGAATTGTCTGTTAAAAAAAGGCATTCATTTATTTATTTTTTATCCATTTGTGGGCTGTAGGTACTAAATTGCCGCAAGGTTATTATTTATTGTGTGAACTGCCTAAATCAGGTGTTTAAATGGGGAGCTGACGCCTCCAGCAGCTGTGTGACGGGATGCTCTGACTCCAGCTCTGGTCCTGATGATGCGTTCAAGCGCTTGCCAGTGACCCTCAAACGTCACTTGTGATGAAATGGGTCATATCTTTAAGACAGCGTGATCACTTTTGTAAACGTAAAACGTGTTTGATTATATTTTCATATATAAAATACATGCTGATGCTCCTCGTGTTTCCAATCTGAAATCTAAAATTCCCGGTGTTTGTGACAGAAAATTCCTTGATATTCCGGAAGCAGCGAAATTTGGGGGCTTGGTCTGATTGGTCAAGTTAGACGCACGCGACCGGGTAGTTACAGGAAGTACGCTTACAAATTAAAACGCTCACGCCACATTCCTGAAAGGGGTTGGTTTTATTTTGAAAATAAAAAAAAACGGAAAGGTTAATTTTTTTAGCTGTAGAGAGAGCAGCAGTCAAACGTGTGGTGTCACTGTCGGAAAACACAAGGATACAAACAAGACTACCGCTCGTAACAAGTGAGCTGAATCCGGGAGAAAAGGCGGTAAAAGGACGCCGGTACACGCTGCTCGGTCGCTCGGCTGCTCGCTGACATGGATGTCCGACATGGGCTGTAGACTTCTGCGGCGGGACTGAAGGTGAGCCGCTGTGGCCCCGTTTCTCCTTCTACAACGCTGCTCCGCTATTCATTCATCGCTCTCCTCCTGGAACAGGTGCATGCCAAAGACACATTTTGTCACGGTTCGAGCCAGGACCTTAACATGTTTCGCCTTCTGCGGTGAAACAAAAGTTTAAAGTTGGCTGTGAAGGCGGACACCGCGGCTGCAAACTAAGCTAATGGTGTCGGCAGCTAAACTAAAATATTAATGCCGTGTGTGAGATGGTACAGATAGAGTCCCCTCCTCGGGCCGAGAAAACACACACACACTAGCACATGAGGATACGAGGACAGGCCTGTGCGTGAATAGTGCTGCGGTGGCAAAAAGCCGTGTCCCATCCTTTCCCCTCCGCTCCTGTCAGACCGATGATGGGCTGATGGAGCCCCCGACATGACGGCCCGCCTCTGTCCTGCTACACAGGCTGCTGTGTTACTACACAGAGGCACCTCCAGGACAAGACACACACACCACCTGCAACCTTTTATTTTGGTATGGTTGACATACACCCTGTATCCTATAATCACACTAGTATACACTGACTGAGCTGCATCACAGGGAGTATCTGTCTGTCTGTCTGTGTCTAATCAGTGTTTTTTGTAGTTTGCAGGAGGGGTTTATGGGTCATCCCTCAAATGTTCTGTGTAAATATGCAATTAAGTATCGTTTTGGACCATTTTTTATATCCTTATGCTGAACAAGTTTGAAAAATCTAGAGCAGATGATGAAATAAACAACTCCAGAAGCACTAAATAGATTTATTTTCAGCTGTAATTGATAATCAACCTGATAGGCGATAATCCGAGCCCGACAGGTATATCGTTATCGGACGATACTAGTGTATCATAGACGTATTGGTGTTGGCGCAAGTCAAAACTTTTTCGTTTGAAAGAAAACGGTGCAAAAAACGATGCTTCGGGTGATATACTTTTATTACATTTTGAGTGATTTCATGATTTTAGACACTGAATTTTATTGTGAAACTGTAAAATTCACTGCATTTTTGTGTTCGATTACCACATTTTTAGCGATCACTGCAAAAAATGTGTATAATGTGTAGCATTTTTCACTGCCCGATATCAGTATCGATATATTGGGCCCCAAAAACTGCATACCGGTCCGCCTCTACCGATAATTGCCTGCTTCTCCTGCTAAATACTGATAATTTAACAGATGATTTTACCTTTTTATATTGTTTAAAAGAAGTTCTTAACCTGTAGCTGGCTCACACATGAGGGTAAGAAGGGGCTTGGATTTAGTGGCCATGGACAGATGATTTAATGCTTCATAACTCTAATAAGATTTGCTGTGTTAAAACCAGGAGGCTTCTCCCTGCAGCTACATGTGAGCCGTGCTGTGGTCAGTGAAAGTGATTTGGCTTCATATTATTGGATACAATGTGTCTGATATGATATAAAGCTGATGATATAAATTTCCCAATATGGAGACGATGATTTATCCACCTTGTTATGTATTGTACATCTCTAAACAACGTGTGTTGTTTAGAGATGTACAATAGCTTAACGACTTAAACTAATAGATCTGGGAAAAATTGTGGAGTTAGTTTTGATGCTCTCCGTGTTGTTTTAACATTTATTTGACTTAGGTGGTGCCCTAAACGACTTGGTTGCTGCACCCAAGTTTTACAAGGGTAGGGAAACTCTAATAATGCAGTTCAATCCACCAGGTTATGTTATAAATACTACCTTAATTCTCCATTCATTGTGGCACCTGTTAAAGAGGAGCTGATCCAACTCCATGGTGTCTTTTCAGGCTTTAGTTTTAGCAATTTTGTATTGGATTCTGTGTGAGGGTTTTTTTAATACTTTTCTCTACCAAGTATGTAGAAGAAGTAGAGGTAGATTGCCTATTTGAAGCAGGGTTATTGGGAGTTATTAGAAAATGGCTGATATTCTTATTTTCATGTGAACATCTTCAAACATTTCCAACATTGATCCCTTACATTTCATCATTAAATTTACAGTGCGTTTCATCATTAAACAATAAACTTGTCAGCGCTCTCTGGCAAGAAAAACTTAAATCATAACTACTTCAAGCACTTCTTGTAGCATATTAGTTGAAATACGTGCTGATATTGATATATCTGAGATAAATTTCGCCTAATATTGGCAGATTTATCCACTCAGAGAATATATCCATCAGGCTCTTGTAAGTTTTGTGAGTGTAAAATAATTTAAGGCAAGAAGTGTAAACACAAAATGTCGGCATGACTTGTGCAAGAGCAGAAGTATAAAATCGTCTTTGCTTATGGAAATGATCAAATAAGCTCCAAGCTAGCTGGCTTTTACAAGAGTTATGCGTATTTTAATAGGTTATTTGAACTTCCTGTTCGGGTGTACTTAAATTTTAGGGCATGCAGTGTATTACTTTATGACATGAAGCTCAATATAACACTTTCCTTGACAGAGGAGTAAGTTTTACATGCTTTAATATGTATCTTCAGATGTAATAAAACCTTTAAAGTCTACACACACTCCCACCGAGTCACTAAACACTAAAGTTTCCACCTAACTTCGCCAGCCTTTTGCAGGGTCCACAAAAACCTTGTTTTTCAGGCTTCTTTGTGGCCACTCTTCTTTCAGCTGCCCCAGGCACATCAGTATACTGCGCAGATGTAAGGGGGTGTTCAGTACTGGCTCCTCTATTCAAATGTCAGCGTGACAACTTAATTTATTTAGCCCAGAGGTGAGAAGCTGAGACCCTGGAAGTTTGTGGCTTTCATACTCGCAGCTAAATTTCCGTGGTGAATGTTTCGAGTTCTTATTAAATGTTTTCTCTATCTGGGAAGAAATCTGTTCTCTGCAGGTCACACTGAGACCTGATGAGTTTATGGTTGTGATTTGATAAAATGTCAGAGAGGGCGAGGTGTGAGTGTGAGCACACTGAGGTGCGGACAGAATAAAAGATGAACGACCTCTAACAGCCGGCCTGAAGGAGCCTTATCAAGTTGACCCGACCTGAGTGTCCCTGTTCACACACGGACCAAAATAACCAGTGGATGGGAGCACAGCAGCAAACATGTTATTGTTGTCGTGAGGCTACTGGAAACAGCTGTGTGTCATGTGTAGGACAGCAGCCTGTCATTACGCACATCATGTTCAGACAGCGTGTTTTTTCAGAGCGAGTGTTCTGCAGGAATGCAGAGTCTGTGAACACGGTGTATTTACAAAAGTATTAGTCTAATGTTGTCTGAAGCAGTTAGCATGCAAATAGCCCAGTGGCCTCTAATGTTAAGTAGTAGTCTACTGTTGTGGTCTGCAGATAGCAGAGGGGTTTGGTTACCTGACCACCAAATACTTCCTGTTTAAGATTGTTATATGTTTTCAGACTTGGAGGAATAGGTGTAAAGAAATAAAATCAGTGCTGTCTACGATTATTAAGATTAAAAAGACAGACTGAATATGTAAAGGCATTTTAATTGAATTCTGATTTTGATTACTTGTTTGAGTCTCTTAATGTCTCCTTGGGCTCTCAGACTTTGTGAAAGACAATTTTCACTGTTTTTGCCAATAAATAGAATAAACCAGGGCTGCCTACCATTCATATTATTATTTTATTCATACTTCCAAAACACTTTTGGAAAACTACTACTACTACTACTACTACTACTACTACTACTATCATCTTTGATATAAGTTATGTGACACTCAAGAAACTCAAGTACTGATGTTTGTTTTTTAAATGGATTGTACACACCCTCAGCAGTTCAGCAGTGGTGTTTGCTGGGATACGGCAACACCACTTGGACTAATCACATGAAGAGCTTTACACTTGAATCAGCAGTAAAAAGTATTGTCAATGTTTTGTTATGGTTGTGATTACATTTGATTATTAGTATTATTATATGATCTTTTTTAATATTTTTTTATTAATGTTTTCTTCATCAGTATGAGGGGACATATTGAGTATATTTAAATGTTAGGGGGTAAGTTCCCCCCTTGTATATATTGTTTACTACTGCCCTCGACTAAATGATAAAGCCCAAGATTACTGACATCTGCAAGAAACGGCAGCCCCTTTATTTTACAAGATGTGCTGCACAAGAATAAAACCACCCACTTTCTCAACTGTAAGCCAAATGATGGCCTACGGTAAATCTCTCCTCCGAGGTTGGCCTGGGTGTCGTGCCAGCAGACTTCCTGTCTGGGGCCCTGGCATCAGGAAGTGGGGTGCCTGCCTAATCAGGCAGAGGTAAACATGCCCTGTGAGGAAAAAGGAGGGAACATTCCTCAGATGGAGTGGGGAGTACGTGTGGGCGTTCAGCCAGCAAGAAAACAAGGCAACGCACACACGATCCACACGTACATGCGGCCAAGATAAAGGGAATGAATAAGTGAGATCTGTGCGAGGTGAGCAGAAAGAGTTTGACTTTTAGTGCTTTGAGCTGTAAAGAGTAAGATTCCCTTTCAAAAGAAGAAAGCCCTCAGAAACACAACGTGCCGCAACATCAAACGAGCCGCTTTGCTTCTCACTTGATTTTGAAGTTTGTTTCATCACAGCAGACTCTCGCTCTGAAGCAGACAAGTGAAACTCTGCCGGTGTGACATGCTGATCCCAGTTCAGGCGACATCTGTTGACTACCGATAACTGCTTGGAATTTCACACGGATGGAGTGCAGTGTGTTTGCACATCGCTCCTCGTGTGTACACACCGGTATATGTGTGCGTGTGCTGTTTACAGAAGGTGGGACACGCTTCAGCGACACACACTCGCACAGTATCCACGGATCCTGTGAGTGTGTTTGTGTTAGTGGGTGCAGGTCGGGGCAAAGAAGAAGTGGCACAGTGAAATGCTGAACAAGTACAGAGGGATGAGGGTGCTCTGCAGTAAGGACACTGCAGTAAATACAGGCACAGGTGTGACAGAGGAGGTGAAGTGTAGGTGAGGATCTGTGCAGTCAAGCCTCGTCACACCTTCCTTTAAACTAAGAACCTGTCATGTTTCCTTTTTACTCTTTCTCTCATTCCATTTCTATCACGGTCCGTCCTCCCCTGCTCTGCCTAAAAACTCCCTCTTTCTGCTCCCAGAATGGGCCCAGTGTCCCGGCGCCTGAGGAGATGTCTCTGGGTCGGCTCCTGCGGCGTGCCTCCTCCAAGGCCTCCGACCTCCTGACCTTTAACCCCGGGGCGGGGGGCACATCGCTGCGCTCTGGCCTGGACGGCGAGATCATCTTCTCCAAGAATAATGTTTGTGTGCACCCGGCAGAGCCTCTGCCCGGCCTGGCAGAGCACCACCCAGGTAAGACGGCACCAATTTACACATTTAGACATTTCTTTACATATATAAATGTGGGATAGCAAGTAGAGCTGCAACGATTAATCGATTAATCAGTTAGCTGTCAACTATTATATTAATCAGCAGCTATTTTAAGAAAAAAAGTCATTTTTCTCCAATTACAGCATCTTAAATGTGAATATCTTCCGGATTTTTAACTGGGTTGTGGACAAAACGAGAGATTAAAGGTGCAGTATGTAGTTTTAGGGACAAAATTTTAACCAGAAGAGAAAGATCTTCATGGACTAATTTTTTGTTATGCCTAAACAAACTAAATAAACCAACTCTCTTCGTTTACATCACTGAATAATGAGCGAATGAATGTTCTGGGGACCTCATTTTCCTCTGAGAACAGCTTGTTTATTCAGTTATGGGAAAAAGATAAATATTTTGAGATTGATTTTAGTCTCCAAAACTACATAGTGCCCCTTTTAAAGGACGTTACCTTGGCTTTTAAGAGCTTTTCCACCATTTCTTGACATTTTACAGACCAAACAACTTATCAATTATTCAATAAAAGAATCGACAGAAGAATCGACAGTGAAAATAATCGTTAGTTGCAGCCCGAATAACACGCATTAAGAACACAAATATACAGAAGTCAAGCTTTATAAGTGCTCAGATTAAAAATGAGTCTAAAACAGAGGGCACAGTTACAGCTGCTGGCCAGATGTTCTGCTGTCAGCATCATTCTTTTGCAACACTGTCACTTTGGCTACTGTTGAACTATAAAGATTCCTCCGTCTACTAAGACTTCTGCAGCACAAAGTAAAATTATTTAAACCTGCTTCATGCATGTGAAGGATGTGTAATTGTGGCGCAGTTGTTTTAAAAATGTGGGCTTTAGTTGTCTTTTTGTGTTCAATAGCATTTCCTTAATATCTCCATCTCTTATCTCCCGCCATCCATTTTTTGTCTGTGTGAGCCTTCTGCAAAGTCGTTGCTCACCTCTTAGGTTTCCTTGTGTGTCGTCATTTCTTTGTGTCTTTATCTCCTCTCAAGTTTCGTGTTTGCCTTAGGCTCTCAACTGTCTGCTGCTCATAAAACAGCCTTGATGTTTCCTCTTACCTTACCTTATTTTCCCTCAACTGAATCATTCCTAACTGTACCGTGGTTAATGTTGCCCCCTGCAGGCTACCTGTGCGTGCACACGGAGAAGGATGAGAGCCTGGGCACCACTTTGATTCTGACCTGGGTGCCCAACTCCCGCATCCAGAGGCAGGATGAGGAGGCGTTGCGCTACATAACGCCAGAGAGCTCCCCTGTACGCAGGAACGCACGCCGCCGAGGCCGACGGTAGGGATCTTCTAATATAAAATGTGTATCTGATCCACAGAAACATTTAATAAAGTTATTTTCATGATACATGGGTTAAGAACGCTCCTTGTTCCTAGAAGACCATAGTTACACTGACAATAAAACATTTCTGATAAAGTGTGCACCTCTATATCATTATTAAATACCATACTGTTCCCTGCAGACCCCACTCCCGTCACCCAGCAGCCCAGGAGGAAGACGAGGATGACGAAAGGAACATCACCAGCAGCACCTCCGCAGATAGCCACAGCCTGGTGGTTGAGGCAGGAGCTGATCCCTCCTCGCACCCGCAGCAGGGGGAGGAGGGCGACGAGGGCTCCTGCGAGCTGTCGGACGAAGTGAGTCGGGACAGCACCATGGGCTCGGACTCGGACACCTTCTCCTCCCCCTTCTGCTTGTCCCCCGTCAGCGAGGCCCTCTGTGAAAGCAGCGGCTCAGTCTTCCTGGACAGTGAAAGCAGGTCAGTGTAATTTTACACAGCACAGTTAAAGTTGTAGTATAGAGTTTTGGGGAAGAAATGTGCATTTTAATTTAAATGTTTTACTCAATAAACAAACTGACAACACAATTTCATACTATATTACTTTGTGTATGTGTGTTGGACCCTGCCACCTGTGTAGCTTCAAACAGTGTTCTGGGGACCCTATTTTCCTCTGAGAACAGCTTGTTTATACAGTTATGGAAAAGAGTTTGTATTATTACCTCATTAATATTGTGAATAATAACATTTTAGGTTTTCATTTATCGAAAACTACGTAGTGCCCCTTTAAATGTTCCGTTCCGTTCCGTTCCAGCCGTAGTTGTGATTTATAAGATTCATTTTATAGACTGAATAGGGTCCTTTTTGTCAAACAGAATTAAGGAATTATGGAAGACATTAATAATCTGTGTGCTGTAAAATAAGACTGCGTGTGTTTTAAAGAGTGAGCAGGCTGTGTGTGTGTGTTCTTCACACACTTAAATCCCTCAGTTATAATACAACTGAACTCAAATACTACAAAGACAGAGATTTCTCATCTTTTTGTCACATAAGTCAATATTCACATCTGCCCACAGCTGCAGCATTAGCTGAAGAGCGGTTCAGATGATTCCAGACTGAAAATATCAGCAGCTTTCATCTGAGAAACTTTGATTGACAAGCTGTAATAGTCCATTGTAGCACACTAACCCAGATGGTTCTTTGTTACACTTTCAGTTACCCCAAAAGACCACAAGGTGGAGCCAAAAAGAAAAGAATTGATTGCACGAGGGGTGTTTTACACCAGGAGGCCACAGGGTGGCTTACTGCACAACAACTGAAATGTCCCCAGGGAGGGACAGCAGGTAGATGACTTCAGTAGGAGGCATGAAACGTTATCAAGGTTCAAGACGGGTTCACTGACTTAAAGCAGCTCTTAATCTAAATGTTTTATGATATCACAGATGGCCCTAAATAAGTCCCCCAAATCCCACCAAAACCCCAAAACCTCAGCGCTTCCAGAGACAGTTCTCTAATCAAGCGAGCCATCTGGACAGCGATTGTGTTGCTGTTCAGACCTCACGGCCGTTTGACTTTATGATTCCCTCCGTGGTCGTTTCCTCACGCAGCTATTTTGGCCTGACATGTTGCCCAGAATGTGTGAGCCTGTGTCAGTGTGTGTCAAGGAGAGAGGGAGAGAGAGGGAGAGAGGGAGTCAGTGTGTGTTTAACCGCTCTCAGAGCCCGGCTTGCTGTAAGTGCAGTCAGTGTGTGACTTGGCAGCGTTCTCTGCTTCACAGCTTCTAACCTTTACTCTGTCCTCCTCTTCCTCCGCTGCTCTTTGCTCCGCTCGCTGTTTGTCTCTCTGGCACTCATATCGATCTTCTCTTTTTTCCTGTCTTCCCTTTCCTCCCTCTCTCCCTCTCTCTGTCTGTCCATTCCTCCCACTGTATTCTGCATCTTTTTCTCCTCGCTCATTCTCTCAGTTTTTCCTCAATATTGTTTCATTCGTTGTTGCCCACCTCTCAAATATCTCGCCCACCTCCCCCCCGGTCTCCCCTCCCCTCCCTAAAAGTCTGTGTGAAGCCCTTTGATTCTCAGTGCTCCCGGGGTTGTTGTGCTGGGCTGAATGTCAGCTCTCCGGATTAGAGCGCTGAAGAGAGCCGAGCAGCAGCCAAAACCCTGGAACCCACTCAATCTCTCTTTCTCTCTCTCTTGCTTTAATTGACACTGTTAAGGGGCCAGGAACTGGAAACATGTCACTTGGAATCATTCAAAGAGAAAGCACGGCGTATGGGAGCGCGAGAGCGGATGAAAAGAGGCGGGGGGAGAAAGAGGAGAGCGGTGGGAGAGAAATCCACAGCAATCTCTGTCAAGCGTCTTAACAAGTTTCTCTCAACTTTAACAGAAGTTTATGAAGCTGCTGTCGACCGTCAGTGTGCCGTCTTGAGGCTTCGCTTGCAGAATTTTAGCACGTGATTATATCTCAGATAAGTGGTTTCCAGTGTTTTTGGATTGCGAGGCCTTTAAATCCTTTAAAATGTCCTTTTCCAGCCACTTATCACTGGTTATATACTGTTTTATTCCCTCCTGTATTTGTATTTAATATTTAGAGGCCTAAGGAAGACATAAATAATAACTTTATATAGCAACAAACCCTTTGGAACTTTTAGAACTTAAAACACTAGTTCAGATATTTACATTGTAATCATCAGTGTTTAAACGGTATCCTAAAGTCACATTTGAGTAAAAGTAAAAGATATCATTTTTAAGATTTTACTTCGATAAAAGCCAAAGCCACCTTATATGAATAGTGGTTGAGTAAAAGTCTTCAAGTATTTGATATTAAATGTACTCAAGTATCAAAAGTAAATTACTATCTAATTGCTACTAATTACTATCCTGCATGCGAGCATCCATCTGATTATCAACCCGCCAAATTATCAGATCCAGGATTTAGGATTTTTCTGATTATCGGAATCAATGTTTTTGTTTTTGTCTTGTATCTGATTTGCAGTTAAAATAAATTCATTTTTAAAAAGGCACAGCTTTGGCTCTGACTCAGCCTGCAATCTGCAAAGTAACAAGTAACTAAAGTTAACACATGTAGTGCAGTAGAAGTACATTTAAAAAAAACAAAAAACAAGTTTAAGTAAAATGCAGGTACCTCAAAACTGTACTTGAGTAAATGTACATGTCATCACCGGTTATTGTTAAATGAGACCAGTGGTGGAGAGAGTACTAAAAATCTGCACTCAAGTATGAGGACAGTGGCACTACAAATTAAAGTACTGGTATTAAAATTTGTACTGTAAGTAAAAGTAGTTTTCTTCTCAAACACTACTGCGAGTATGAGTTACTTATTAGCATTGATGTTGAATTCATTATCAAAAGCATCTGTTCACTCAGAGAGGTTTCTGTTTCTCAGTCTAAATGACTCCACACTCCTGCTCTGTTCTGCTCAGTGGCTACGTCTCCAAACCTGCTGCAGAGTTTCGTGTTTGTTGTCCGTATGTCAGGTTTTCATTGGCCCGTTTTTGATCGGAGAGCCTTATTGGCTGCAAAAATACAGATGAAAGGTATAGAAAGTAATTCAAATTGTACTCAGTACTCAACAATGATTTTTAAAAGTAACACACATGTCACATGGTATAATGCATGCTGGAGTACGAATAAAATTATGGACTTAAAAAAATAGTATGCCACCAAAAAAATTTGTTACTTCCTCCACTAGTGACTAAAATGTAGTTAAGTGAAAAGGACAGAATTTGCCTCCAAAATGTTGTTAATTTGAAGTATATAGTGGCAGAAAATTAAAATACTCTATGCTTGTATGTATCATAATGTTTGTTTTTCCCTGGTTTTAAAGGCTACATTACAGTAAAGTGATGAAACTTACCAGACTGTTGTACTTACTAATAATGCTTTACCCCACTCAGTCATTATATCCACATTACTGATGATTATTTATCAAAAATCTCATTGTGTTAATGTTGTTGCAATATTGTTATCAAGGTATTTGGTCAAATATATTGTGATATTTGATTTTGTCGCTCTGTCTTTAGCCCTTTCAAAGCATTTCTACATAGTAAAAATGTTACGATATTATTTTATGGCCTAATTGCCCAGCCGCACATTTAATTGCTAGAAAGGTGGCATTGTTTTTCTTAGTAACTCAAATGAACAAGAAAGAGCCTTTAATGTCACTATGAACATCTAAAATGAATGACACCCCTGGATTAAATTAGCTTTTAATTAAGTAGTCAGTCATCTCGCAATCTCTGTCGAGTTCTGAGTGCTGTTCTAGAGATATCATAGATTAGCCAAATGTTAGATGTTGTTTTCTCCTGAGTTCCAAACTGCACTGACCGCTTCCGCCATTTTACCCAGAGCCCCTCCTCATCTGTCTGCCCTCACACCCCCGGGGGATTAGCTGAAGGGCATGGGAGTCCCTGGAGGCCTGCACGCAGCCCTTGGTCCTGGTTCTCAGGGTGACCTGGCAGCACCTTCCCCCAGGGCAAAACCTCATGTACTGGGGGGAGAGGTGTTTTGAAGGGGCCTCAGGGCAGTTTGATCTCACCCTGGGCCTGGTGGGATATGCCGGTTGCGGCAGCCTGACTCCATCAAAACAGCTTGTTTACATAATGTACTCTCTGTACGCTTTACGGCTTGGCTGCCGCCTGCAGTACAGTACATGTTGACACTGACGGATGCTGTTAATCAGTCGTTGGGTTTCCGCTTGGATGCAGCACAGCGGACGATATGCGCCATAATGCCAAGAGTCATGTGGTTTTCTCGCCATGTTTTCCATGGTTTATGCACTTTCATTTCCATGTGGAAAAATATGCAAAAACCCTTTTCTTTTTTTTTTTTTTGCACTTGCAAGCATGCAAGGATGGAGGACGTGTCTGCTGGAAATGGACTCGTAGGCCTTGTTAACACCCAGAGCCTGACAGTCATTGGACTCGTGAAAAAGCGAGCGCAGTGCAGTCTTACCGGAGCCCTCTGCGCCTCTCTCCCCATGTCCTTGTGTTCCCTGGTCTGGTTTGTGGCATGATACATGAGACGGAGAGCAGTAAATCACTAGATAGCAGAGGAAACTGTGCAGCTTGGATTGATCAGCCTTGTTATTTTCCCATCTGCTAACGGGGGGGAATGATTAGCCAGACATGATTGATCCAGGGTGTAATAGATCAGGCTTGGCCTACCTCCCTTCTTCGTTTCACTGTACCAACGTGCCGCTTGTCCTCGTAGAATATTTCTACCTAGATATTACATTTGTGTGGGAAAAGATGTGTCATTTTACACAAACAATTCACTCAGACCAGAGAGGGAAACTGTGAGTCTCTTTTTATATGTGTACTTTAGAGATTTAATACACAAAATGTTAAAACTGCTTTTGGTTTAAAGTCGCTAAACAGACAATAAGTGCATTTATAGTCAGTAGTCAGCAAACAACTTGATTTAGACGTCCGCTTCTCAAATGTCAGCGGGTTTAACGCATTTATGTGTTGGTCTGTTTCTCAGCATTAGCATGTCTCGAGACGTGTTAGAGAGTGCATTATGGTCATTAG
>OMLP01017257.1:0-33889 GCA_900302685.1 Spondyliosoma cantharus
AATGATCCAAACATACATCAGAAGTAGAGCTGTGCGATATTACGATATATATCGTAGTGCGATATAAAAACGTCTACCGTAGGATATAACCCTCTGTTGTTTATATCGTAATTTTAGCGTATAGGCTACTTGTTTAGCACTGTTGCTACACTAACGCTAACGTACACTAATTACACTACACTACACTACGGTTGTGATTTAATACGCCGTGTAAAGCACAACTCAATGTCGGAATGACCGTTGGATATCCACATTTTGAGTTCAAGACAAGTTCATTGTATGAAGGCGAATGTAACTACAGCAACGCTACTGCTTTGTGGTAGCATTTTTACGTCATCCGCAAGGAGTCGTTTACGCCGCTGGTCACTCGGGAGTAAACAGAGGCAAAGCAGCATGGCGGAGACGGAGGAGAGCGCAATGGAAGAAGAAAATAACATTACTAGTAACGTTACATCAGACGTGGACACAGAAGCAGAACCCCAAGGGATATATATCGTTATCGGGATATAAAATTAGCTATATCATGATATACAATTTTGTCCATATCGCACAGCACTACACACAAGACAAAGTTATTTATTATTACTTTTATAAAAAGTGCTGTTTTTGAACTCCCACAATGCTTTGGAAGTCTATGTAGAATGTAAACAGGAAGTATAGTGTTGCCATAGACTGTGGTTGAACAGTCAAAAAAAAATTGTGTCCAGTGTCGTTTCTTAAACACTTTGATGGAAAACGTAATGAGGTCTATTAGAGATTTGAAGGAGTGTTTTTCAGGACTTAGGAAAAGACAGCCACGGTGCTAAAATAATCTGACTGATCTAGTGTACTACTAAAGAGAAAAGAAAAGGAATCATTAAAGCACCTTTTGTTAGCAGAGAATTCGACCAGTTCTCATCATTGCTGCCAGATACTTCTTGGTCGTTTGACTCCGTTAGGAACCCTCAAAATGATTTCACTTCAGTCACTGAGACAGTAAGTTAGCTCTTAACCATTTTTGTCTAGTTATATTTTGGATAATTTGTACTATTAAAACTATGCTGAATTAGCGCTTAACAGTTCCTGACAATGTACCCAAGGATGTGCCAACAACCTTCACTACAGTACTTTGATACCCCAGTGATTTCTCAGTGGATTTACGGATATTTATTCATGATGGACATTGGAGATTATGTTGTGACTCTGAAAATGAGAATGAATTTAGATGCCAGTTTTGATTTATAGCAGCTGGAAAGGGATATCTGAAAAGAAACTTTGCTGTTTGTAAATACCGTTCTTTGCTTTGGAGACAAGTATTACATAAATTCTTGTCTTATAATTATCTAAAGAATTATGCCTTTTAAGGTCACTCGACAATGACGCACATCTCAAAGCTCTCCTATAGTCATCATGTTTGTTCTTCTCTCCCTCTCCAGCAGCAACATTGCTGACTGTACCACAGAGGAATCCTTCAGTCTGGCTTGTATGTGTTAATTGCTTTCTTCGAGCGTCTTTGAACTTCTCCCCTCTCGATAATGAGTTCTTTTAAAGAGATGGGGTTTGACATGACAGAACAAAGAGAGTGTGAAGGACACAGAGAACACAGAATACCAAACGTTTTCTTATCTTCTCTAATTCTGAATAGGCAGAAATTTCAAATATTTAACATTTACTGTATGACTCCAACCTTCCTCCTATGGCATAACGAACCTCTTCGTGAGAATGTGTTATTTTATGCTATGTTTCTTGCAAATGATGATGACTGTTTAATTAGCAGTTATCAGAGAAACTGCACTAAAATGCGTTGGCAAGTGTGTCCCTTTTGATCTTGTGCAACTCTATCAATATCAGAGTGAGGCCATAAAACCTGCAGTGTAAAACCTGAACTGAATACTAGTGATGCCGAGCACATGTTGAAATCCTTCCCTTTACGGTTGGAGTTCAGTGTGTTAGTGTGAGGAAGTATCAGTATGGAAGAAGCTATACCACCTTGTTTGTATGCCTTCTACCCTTCCTCTGTTGGGCTGCCCAATTTCCTGATTTTGTTTTCCTGTCACACACCTTACTCCCCTGCTCCTCCATGCTTAGTCTCTCCCCATCTCTCTCCACGTAGGCCCCCCGTTTTCTCACTTTTAATCTCAATCTCTCCAGAGAGTCCAGTGTCCCCGTATCAACTCATTATTTTTGCCACCTGCTGAAAAGCTAGCCACTGGCTACAGGTAGTGAAAAGTTCAGCCTTACCATTTCTCATAGGATCTTTTACCCTTTTTTCCTTGGTGATGTAAACTGAGACATAATCCTCAGCCCTGCACCTTTTCTCAACAGTAACAGGAACGGTGTGTAACCAGCTCAGCCAGATTTGGCTGTCCCTTTTCTTTTGACATTCAATACGTGAGAGCGATCAACATGATGGTATTCTCACCATCCTTTTGTCTGACCGTCACATATCTTCAGGGGAAATGTTTTTGGAAGCCAATGCAGTGTTGAAAGCACAATCGTCAGCAGATAAGATCTTACACATTATGCAAAGACTTAACACCGAGAATAGGACAAAATCATTTTAACCTGATGCTGATATGATTATGCAGAGGTGCTACGCTGTTTCTGAACAAACAGGTTTTTTTTCTCAAATACAGGGCAGCACAGAGCGATATTTAAAGCAGACACATATCACAGGCTATTTTGAAGTTGTCGTTTCAAATGACAGCTTTCAGTGTCATAACAGCAAGTGTGAAGATGCAGCTTTTTCAAATCATCCAATTTTGTAAACCAGTTTCCTTGTTGCCTACAAGCAAACCATTTTATGGTTTGAGTATAAACAAAGTTATTTTGCCAATTAAATTCGCCACGAAAAAGTCTATCAACAACAGATTCAGATGATATTTTTCTCCTATTGTCCAAGCCTACTGACGCTCGTCCTTGATCGATAGCCTGAAAGTACCCGATACCTGTCAGTAAGGTGAGGGTGTTCTCATCTTGTCACTGTTTCTGGGTGACTGCAGCCGGTGGGTGACAGCTGGGGGGCAGTCAGCCGGTAAAACACAGCCCAGTGTGGGTGCACTACTTAAACACACTCACAGTGCCGACCCCTATAAATAAGTTAAAGTCACTCACCTTCTATAAATAATGTTCCGGTTGTTCTGGACGTTCAAGTGTGTCTGTTATCTGAAGGGCTGAAAGGAGCTTTGGAGTTGCAGATGATATGAAAACTTTACCTGTGTTCGAATGTGAGAATTACTGTTAAGAGTGTTTATTGTGGGAGGGACTTTATTTTTACTTTTTGTGGTTGTGTGTGTCAAGTTATCTGGTACTGATTCACATAATGGTTTTGGAGGTTTTAAAAGAGCTCGAATGGAACTTCAATAGGTAGTTATAGTGTAGTGAAAGCATTGGTCCCCAAGCCCCTAATGAATGTGAGAGAGTCACAACACAGGCCATTATGCAGTCTGAAATCAGGGGGGGGGCTGCATTCCTGTACCCAGCTCACATTTCGAGCTCCTACAATGTGTTATCGTGTGAGTGCTGTCTGAAAATCGTGTCTGTATCTTTATAGGAGCATCACGGCTCAGGTCAAAAGTCAGAGTCTCAAAGGGTGAGACCTATATGCACTCTATACTGGCTGGTATGTGAGTTCGTTGCTCTCCCACCCCCGAGGGCTTGAACTTCGCCTCGCTCCGTTTCCCTCACCACTTACATCAATGAGTCATCCCGCTTAGCTGCTATCCCTTCTGCATTGAGGGTTTTGATGTTTGGTTTGACACCATTCATTGATTTATTAATGTTCACTTTTTAAAGTCTCTTTCTTCTCAAATGTCAAACCTTCAAGACCACATTCAAATATAACACCATATTGCTCTGGGGATAGATGTTGACTTTCTTCCACACCTGACATCTTATCTTCTCATCTCCTTCCTTTCATCTATAAAAAAAACAAAAAAAACTCCAGTGGCTGAAAACCTGGGAGGGCAGAAAATCCTCGAGGTAGCTTTTGAGATTATTTCTTCAGACACTTGTGTTCTTATTTGATTTGGGCTCCAATAGGCGTCTAAGAAACAGGGCCCATTTTTCCTTGTCACTTTGCTTATTCTTTTAAGAAAAACAAGCTGCATTATTTCAGAAACAAGCCAGTGCCTTTTTGTCAGGTGTATTAGGTCAGCGTCCTCAGAGCAGCCACTGTGGTCGTTCTTTTTTCTGCAGCGCATGCTATCGCTGTGGGAGGCTGTCACAGAGCTTGGTTAAGCCACTTTCACACACTGTTCACTGCACACTATTATTTGTCCATTACTTGTAATTACCCATCATGATGACTGATGGAATGTTTTCGAGGCTGAGTTGGCAAGCAGTTAGGATTATCCTGTTGAGGACTTTATATAATTACCCAGTCATTAAACACTGCTCAATGTGAAGACAACCTGAGGGGGGCGACTCGCCAGTGGCTCGGTTGTTGTGTTCGTACCTCGAGGTTGTGGAGCAGCCTGTCACGTAATGTTGCACCCGAGAAAGTGACTCAGAGACAAATGTTTGAGCAATGGCTGTTGCATCATTGAGACTGACTAAAGCTTTTTTAAGAGTCTAGAAATCTCCAACACTGCTATTTTACTCTCAAGGTACTTCTTTGTGGGCCCTGAAAACCCACCAGCACCCACAAACATCTGGCTTTTGTCTTCAGTGGGAAGGAGTACATGAGTCTTGAGTACTCATGGGTATTTACCAGCTCTAGTTGTGATGGGCAGTGATGGAGACAGTCATTTTCACCCGTTTTCTGGCACGTTTCTATGATGTCTGTAAATACTGGCGCTCAAACATTGCTGTCCTCGCGAGTTTGAAAGAAAGACTGATTTAAAAGATATTAACAAAGTAACCACCTCATTGTCACTGGCCTTTATCTTGCTTTTGACTATTCCATATTTTTCAGCGAGTTTGTGACGTTGAAGGTGACACACCAGCAAACCCATCTACTGGTAATGGGAAAGGAGTCAATTGCTTGTTTTTAGCAATTTTACCCACATTTAAAGCAACATTATATCACTTTTTACCATAAAATAACAGCCTCAAAATAATTTTGATGGAACAGTGTCTTGTAATAGGGTGAATGGTGTTTCTGTCACAGCCACTCTGCCCCCCTATCACTTGTTTCTGCACTATGTAACTTCAGTGAGAGGGTAGGATCACAGCATTACATACATGTTTACTTCAAACATACAAGTTTTCAAGACCTAACATTGTCATGACGTAATGGGATTTGTGTTTATGACAATGGAGGTGCACAGATATTAATATTAATACTGGATTGGACTTTCATCTAAATTATATTAGGTGATGATGGATCTGGCGATGCTGCTTCGATTAACAGATCCGCCTCTTTGGGTTTTAGGCAGGTACTCGTCAATCTTCACCGGCGGCTGAGGAGATCGATACTGACATAATTGGAGAGTAGATAGAAAAATACAGTAGAGCCTCATACGGAACTGGAGTATGCTCTTTTGAAGTGCTTTCATATCAAGTTTCAACTACACAAAGAAGTCATTGAGGGGGACAATCAAAGTTTGGAGTTAGATAGCAGGAACAAAGTTGGAACAGTGAGTGCTCTGGGCCATATTGTGTTTTTTGGCAGCGTCCAGAGGTCTCACAGAGAGAGATTTGTTCTAGCCTATGTAAATGTTTTGCTGTTTTTTTTTTTTTTCTTTTGAAGGTGTGTTGTCTCACAAGGTGAGAATGATCTTAATTATTCAACTGAACTCGTAGGAGAAAATTGTTTTCATGGATGACTTTGTGGAGCTTGAATACCGTGCACTGAAAACTGTCGGTTATAGTTACTCATTAATTGCAAATTTTCTGCCTGTTTATGCACATCAACAAAAGGCCATGTCTGTGATCAAAACCTTTCACTGAAATGTTTTTGTCTGCTTTCTTTGCCTCTTCTCCTGGATTGTAAACCCCTTGCCATATACAGTTCTATGAATATTCTGTTACAGACCTGCAAGTCTCATCCAATTAGTGAAACCAAATATGACTTTACTATCCAGGCAGAGGCTGTTTTGAAGATCTAAAAAAGTTCCCCTCAATGTTGTGAGCAGCCAAATCTGATGAAGGGATTCGAGACCTCACATATAGATGCAATATTTAATGTCTCAGCGTTTTTCTGCAGTGTGTTGCTTCCTTTGTTTGTGTCCTTGCCAGATTACACAACTACCATATCCCTGTAAAAGATTTATTCCCAGGCAAAAGTACGATGGAGACGTCTCTGCGAAACAACCTGGTCTTCTGTGAGAGAAGGAGCCTATTGTAGCTCGGAGAAATTAGTAACTGCACACAGTGTACATTTCCAAATGGGTGGGATCTCATCTGCGTTGCCCGGCTGCCTGGTCCAGAGACACCTTTTATATGACACCCTGGATGTTTTGTGGAAGCTTGCTTAGATCAAAGATGTGCTGTCAGGCTGGCCTTTTTAGTTTCAGTATGATAACAGTGAGATCCGCATAAAAACAGTTTGATACAAGTAAAAAAAAAAAATGTGTGTGTTGTCAGCATCTTATGTGTGTGTTTTTGTTTCTGATGTGATTTGTTGCACACTCTGGGGTTCAGTTCGAGTATGATTCGCCTGCTGGCTATTTTCAACTGATGGGGTTTCTGAGGCATTGCAGAGTATTTTACATCTGTTTGAGATAAGCCAGTACGTGCATGTTTTGATTGTTTGCTGCCTGTGAACTATTTGTTACACTGAGAAAAGGAGATGTTGTTAGTGGTATTCAGCTGCCGGCAGATCCTCACCATTCCAGGTGCATTCGCTATTATCACCACCCACACACTAGCAGGAAACAGTCAAGCCCATTCCCAGCATATAGGCTGGCGCTACACTAATGAAATACTTTGGGAAACATATTTGATTTATTGTTTTATTTATTTGACAGCAGAATCTCCCCGGTATTGTGTTTTGCTCAAAACAAGAACTGAATAGATCCCTTTCAACTACAAACTTTCAGGTTATCTTGGTAGAATGAAAACTTTTGAGAATAATGTTTTACAGATTATGTTGAACATGAACTAAATATTTAATGAGGTTAACTATTCACTTTTTACACCCACACTGGAAAATTGTCAGCCCGACTATAGAAATGTTAAAAGAAAATGTGTTCCTACAATGTTGTTCCACATAAGAGGTAGTTGAACCTTTGTGCTATCCTCCCAAGAGTGAGACTGAAAGATCAATAGCACGCTCAAGTCTGTGAAACTACAGCCAGGAGCCCCTTAGCTTAGCACAAGAACTGGAAACAGTGAGCCTGGCTAAAAAATCCACTCTTCGCACTTTCAACTCACGCTACTTAACATGTTTATGTTGTTCGTTTATCCATTTAGATTCTTGAAGTCACTCTGCCTGTCCGAGAACTTGCAGCACCATTGATTCGATGGACCATTATAACAGTATGAAAAATGTCCCATTGGAAAGCTCATTTGTCAGACAGACCATTGTTCCAAAAACAAATACCCATGGCTTCCAAAAATACACACTGTGTTATCATTCACTAACATACTTATTTTAACCCAAACCATGATATTTGCCCAAGCCTAACCAAGTTGACTTTATACCTAAACCTAACCAAAATGCGACTGTTTAACAACATTAACCACATTTATTATTGTGACATGACGATGAAGGTCACCCGACTGCAACAATGAAGGTCACCTGCAAGAGTCTTCATCCAAATACACTGAAGATATTAAGGGCATAAAACATCACTGAGTAGATATTGGAACAATGGGCCTGTGGAGCAGTGTGCTTTTGTTTTAGTATTAATTGGCTGTCAGAACAATGGACTGTCGCTGCCATGAAATAGTCTGGTACATTTATAACTACAACTTTACATTTTTAAACTTTTAGTTTCAGCATCGATTAATCAAGTACGATAGAATGTGTTGATTTGTTAGCTTTAGAGGTGCTGTTAGGTGAATTTGTTAGATTATAGATTCATATTTTTTAGATGGATGATAGTCGGAGGCTTTTGATAAGTGCCTCTCTGTGCTGTGTTGAATTCAGTATTGGCATTAGATTAATTGTGATATGATATTTATTTTAGTCACTACTCGCCCCAACAGCAACTGGGTTTTACAGAGAAGCCAGATCTTTGAACCACAACAGTAGTTTGTGTCATGGACTGGTGCTCTGCAAACGGTCGAGATCGATCCCCTTCTGCTCCCCTTCCCATCTTAGTTAACCTTGGATTCTGGTTAACAGAGCAAAAATTGATCCACAGCCATGTTTTGTTTGTCTACCCCCCAGCAAGGACCAATAAATCAGAGGCCACTCTCACTCACACCGTCTCATCTGGTCTCTTCCAGTGTTATTTCTCTTTACTGAAAGAGAGCAGTTTCTTTACCAGCTCCCTCTACGGTACCTTAAAACTTTTAAAGACGCATTTTGCTTCGTTCCCTCTGCAGCTCCTCTCAGCCGTGCCTTCTGTTTTTTTTCCGTCTTAGCTGTCCACCCTTTTTCCTTATTTACTGTATGCCCTCTGCCACTCCGCCCGACTATCTCTCCATCACAGCTGTCCGTCTGTTTTTCTCTCAGGTTTGTCATTCTCTCTTATCAGCTGCTGCTAGTTCCTCGAGGCTTCCTGCACCTCATATCAGCCTGGCTGATTACACTGTAGATTGTGTGTTACTGTCAGTGCACTAACAAACCAGGTCAGTGAGGTCCCGTAATACGTTTTTGTTACTCGAATGGGTAATACATCCACTCAGATATCAAGTACGGCCTTCATGCAGACCGAGTATTTCAATAACAGTGTATTATGTGCATTACTGATAAAGGATGACAGGTTTAATAAAGACTGATTTGATTTTGCTTGTCAAAACTTTGTCGAACGGTAAACTACAACCAGCACAGGTCAGAGTGACTCTGGAGAGCTCTCCGCTCAGCACCCTCAGCCGGCCCACTTAAGACTTGATAGATTTCCCATTATTTTCAAGACAGCTGTGATGGAGCACCAGGTAGCGCACAGCCTGTTCTGCTTTCCTTTTAGCTTCTGCTCCCTGAGCGGAAACACAACCCTGCCATGGCACATGAGTGGTCGGGCCAGTCTGCTGCCAAACCCCGGAGATGAATACTTCTCTTCATGTGAAACAATCACAAATATGTAATCTGGAAACCCTGGGCCGTGTTTCCATCCCTCTATTTGGAAATCCGTCTCTGAGAGGTTTCAGAGAGGCTCTGAACGCCTGAACCATGGCAGAGCACCAAGGATCGATGCCAAGCTGTAATACCAGGCAATAAGTGGGATTATATTTGTCGTTTATTTGACAGTGAATGGTCCCTTGGAAAATATGAGCTGAGTTTATTGGTTTTGTCTACCGCGTGCCAACCTTACAGTCTATTCTGTTGTTTCTTCTTGGCTCCTCTGCATACACGTGGGCAAGCGGAGACGATTGACTGTCAGATCGCTGTAACAAAGAGCCAGCCGCTCTTCACAGGCAGCAGTTGCAGGAGAAGCGACTGGCAGCACTTTTTAAGAAACACAACCAGCATTTGACTTGCTGTGTTGTTTGATTTATATTCTGTTCAAAGAAGTCTGCTTTCGACATTGTTTTGAAGGCTCAGCCACAATAAACTTGTGAAGCAAGTCTGCACTGTCAGCATCACATTTTGATTGATATACTAATTGCTAAATTGGTTTAAATGCTTTGTCCAGGAAAACATATCTGCATTTTTCATTATATCCGAGGGGCTCCTTGGTGAGTCAGCTAATCTGACCAAGCTTGACTTCCTTACACACAAAAAATGATGCACACTGCAGCAGCACTCGACGTCGTGCCGTGGTGCGACAAAAAGCCGGAACAGGAGAGAAAGAGTACAGTTTTTGACACGTATTCTGCGCTGTGAGTCATACGAAGAGCCCGGAGCAAACATTTCAGTCGACTACCCAAAGGTTAGATGCCACCTCAGCTTTAATGGGAAAGTCACGGTCACCTGCAGAGATTTAACTGCAAAGAGCACAGATACGACAGTTTACTAAGCAAATCCTGCTATTCCTTTGACCGTGAAAAAGCAGAGCGGAAGCAGCTGAAATCTCAGTTCTGTACCAAGAACAAAAAGAAGAGTCATTGCTTGAACTGTCTTCATCAGTCTTTTCCACTTCTTTAGTCAGATATTTTGTGGTGTTATACAGGAATCAGGAACCATTATTAGGTCAACATTTTGGAGATATTGAAAGTTATATGGGTGGGCTAACATGACTCTAACATGTGTACTGTAAATACAGTGTTGCCCACACATAAAATGTAGTTAGGTGGGCCGTCTGGGTATATTTACAGCCGCTCAAATATATTTGGTCTTCCCAATTAAGAATTTTATATTCATATTTTTTTTTTATGCGTCTCAGAGAACGCTATTCATAATCAATTAACGCGTGGACAGTGAGCCCTCGCTCTTCCCCTCCCATCTACTGCCAATCACACATACTTTTGCAGAGAGAGCCAATCTCTGATATTAAATCCCTCCTGTAAATGCACTGATTGTGATGCAACCTTTCCAAAAACCGTGAAGACATGAAAGTGGTATCAGTCTTCTCATCCTCCTGCCTTGGTCACACTTCATGTCTTTCAAAGTCGTCAGATCACTGTACTGTTCACACCACACAACTTTCAGTCTTGTAATTGACAATCTTGACACCGTTGTGGTTTGCATACCACAAGGCAACAGCAACAGGAGTCACACATGCTTGAAAGGAATCCCCAACAAGTCTATCTGGTTTTCACGCTACGTTTTCTGGCTTGTTGCTGCTCAGGTGGTCCTCCGTCTCTTCTTCTCCACTCCTCTCCCCCAGCCCGTGTCTGCATTCATTGACTGTAGCTTGTTGCATGGTTCTCCTATCTGTCACTGTCAAAACCACATATTTTGCATGCTTGAGATCTTTTAGGATTCTGTGAGGCATTGATGAGCTCTCAGATTGTGTCTTTGAACTGTTCACAAGCAGTGATCGAGCGCCAATTTGGGAGTGATCTGGAGGCTTTTGTTGCCAGTCTCCAGAAACTGTTGTTGGGTGGAAAATCTGTGCCACAATCCTATAGCGGGAAGCGTGTAGCTTAAGATAGAATGCAAATAAGGGTGATTCCCAAAATGTTGAATTATTCCTTTAACTATAAAACACTGATGCACTGTGAAATGTGACAGATTTTTGTAAAATGGAAAAAGGGTTTGTTAAAAAATGTGTTATATTCCTCAAACCACAGAATTAAGATGAGTATTGCTTTAGTATGGAACTCAGATAAAGCATTGACCTCAGATAGTATACCCATTTGGAGTCTTGACTGCACAAGAAAATAAATAATATTCCAAGTAAATATATATATATATATAGTCATCTATTTCTATTTCTGGCTAAGGCACAGAGAAGACACTGCCACAGCATGAAAAGCTTGGTGCATGTAGGTCTCATGGCCCGGGCCAGCCACTGCCTCGGGGAGCTCTGTATCTGAGGCAGACCCCCACCGTACATTCCTCGATGCATCCCCGGGTCCACCTGAGAAGGGGCAGGTGAACAGTTGAGACAGCCAGAGGGAGTTTGACCTGGCAGTCACGTTGTGTTCAGGGCACCTCTCTCCTCTCCTTGGTTGACCCCCCCTCCCTGACATTCTCTTTGTCTGTCTCCATCTCCCTCCCTCCCACCTTCTATCCAGAGAATTACGTGAGCAAGAAGGAATGAAAAGCGGTATTGTGCTCTGTTGACCGCAAGCTGTGTGTGTGTGTGTGTGTGTGTGTGTGTGTGTGTGTGTTACAGTGTTTCAGTGGCTGTCTTTTCTCTACTCCAGTGCTATGCCTCTATGCAGACATCGCAGCCTTGGCATGTCATGGTGGTCACAGGAGCACAGAACATGCTTCAACCAGCATCATACTTACCATCTCTTCTCTATGTCAGCATCCAATCTCACCAGCAACACACACAGTGCATGCCCGTACAACATCAGTGCTATGATTTGCTGCTAAAAAGTTGTTTTCCTGAAGACAGAAGTTTAATTACATCATTGTTACACGCACATTAGCTGTTTTATTCACTGAATAATGTAGATAGTGGAACGTTGCCTAGCAAAATCTCTCTGTAAACAAGAGCTTGCCTCATAATACTAGCTGGAACAGAGCCCAGGACCACAATGCTGTCGCTAACTTACGAGTTAGACTGCAATGCCTATGTGTAACCCTAATACTTCTTGTGATTGTCCACAGTGAGAGTGAAGACATATTTCATCATGTTTCTAACTTGAGCGCCTAAAAATAAAATAAGTAAAAATCTTTTCCCATAGAGAGGAAGACAACAGATTGAGGTCTGTGTTTTCACTGCTTGTGATGTGAAGATAACAGGCTTTTTTAGTCACGAAATGTGACTGGCATGCACTGGCACTAAGGCTTTGAATGGAGTCCTCTATACTCATTTAGTGCTGACAGAAATATTCCTATAACACAAAGTACTGGAAACTATCAAGTACCAAACGTTGGCATTGAATGTCTGGACAGATTTGTTATCTTGGTTCATGATTTAACATTTCAAAATGTGTCAGTTTTATTTTATTTTGGAAATGTGCTTGTGTGGAGGCTTTTGTTTAGATAGCCTTCAGCTTTTAAGAGGTGAGCTTTTTTTTATACAAAAGGGATTTGAGATTTCAAACAATACTACTGTGACTAGTATGCAGGTAAATGTGTTGGTATCGACCAGGGCATTGTTTGAGCTTCAGGATCGCATGTGCAGAATAGTCACGTCACAGGATGTGCCATGTGTGTCATGCTACAGCTTTTTTGCTGCTTGATACAAAGAGAAACTTGCACGTTTGTCATTTTCCATAATCTGATCTACAACAGAAGTCTGTCTGATATTACATGATTTACTCCGGTTCTTGGTCATTGTCCTTCTTGATACGCACCGGGACGCAGCTAGTTTTAATTCATTAGCTCTAACCTTCTCACTGATGTTTGCTGTGGACTCAATCTGCCTGTCCACATATTCAAATGTCAGCTGTGATTGTTGAGCCAAAGCTTGAAGGCCAAATGTTGCCCTTTTCTCATACAACTCCAACGAGGTACAATCTGATAAAAATCCAAACTCATTCAACTGCTGGCCCCGGTCAGGTTGTCCTTACTGTCTGTCAGCTCTCGTCTCTGTATCCGCGTGCAGGTACGCCCCCCACTTCTCTGCGTCTACCTCCATCAACGTCCGCCTGCTCGTGCGTCTCATTGGCTGCATGTCTGCTGGCAAGCATGAGCCGAACAGGCCAAGGTTCGTGTCATCTGCTTGTGTTCTGATCTGTAACCTTTTTCACGTGTCGCCCCGCTATCTCACCCACCATGTTTACTTTGTCTATCCACCGCTCAGACTCTAGTCAAACAAAGTGAAATCTGGCTCTGTGGATTACATCATCACATCTCTGCCAGCTTTGAGTGAAACGTGAAAACATGGCGAAATACAGCTTGCTTGGGCAATGATACGTCACCAATTCCGCTAAACTGTTATCCGTAACATACACTTAGGAAGACTTACTGTTCCCAACAAAAGGTAATGCCATCTTTGAAATGACCTGAGGCATAAAGAAACAAACCGTGACTGAGCACTGTAGCAGAATTGAAATATAAATTATTCAATGTCATAATTTATTGAATCCATATAATTAATTTAATTATTGTTTTCAGATTCAGATTCAGATTCAGACCACTTTATTTATCCCAAATGGGCAATTCAGTTGCAGCTTTTCCAGACCATCTGTTTTCCACCTGGGGGAGTAGAAATAAACCGTTAATGCAACAGAAATACATTATCCCCTTTTAAGTTAAAGAGCCTGATGGATACTGGATTCTTGGGACTGATGCCTGGGGAGTACAAAATTAAGATATCGATCTATTTGCAGATATTCTATATATACAGAATGTATATATAAACACACATTTTTGCAGTGATCCCTCAATTGCTGTTACATGGAAGAAACATATGTGATGGAGGCAATATATTTTTACAGTTAAACAATTAACATTATTGTCCAGAATTACATTAGGGCACTTAAACTGTAAGTTTCACTGTTTCTGCTTTCCTCAGTTTCATGCCATATGAAACGGATATCTTTGGGTTTTTCGTCACAAATATTTCTAAAATTTCACTGACCAGATGTTTTACCAGTTGCTCTTCAAGATGATGAGCAGATGGGCTTGTGCCTTGAAGTGCTCTAATATGTTTAACAGCTATTTTTTCATTGTCTTAGAAAATACATGCTGATATCAAAAACTCAAGCTGTGATAATTATGGTGAGAAAAGGAAATCTGAAGTAGAAAAGCTGCGTTCTCATGCAACTGCAGTTAAAGTTCAGTAATAGGTCTCAAAGAGACATAAGCACACAGAGAGGTTTGCCCCGGGGGCATAAATACACAGGGATGCTAATGTGTTTGGTGGCAGTAGCTTCCCTACGCTACATGGCTGTCAGCTTGCCTGTCTGTTGGCCTCTGTGGTCTTCCCACATCCATCACCTCCTCTGTGCCCTTGTCCCCCCTCTGCTCCCCTCCTTGGCAATCAGCTGGTATTATCCCTGTTATCTTGTGTTCGTATGGGCACACACTGAACTTTTCTCTGGAATTATCTGTCTTACTGGGCAAAACCATCTATGTTCAATCACCCTCGAGGGGCAATGGCTATGACTGCCAAATCGCTGCCCTCACCATCTTTATCTCAAGAACGCTTGGTGCTTCAACTCTATAGGTGTGTATGTGTGTGTCCAAGTGGTTGAAATAGAGAGAGGGAAAGTGGTATTTGCTAGTTGCATGCAGTCATATAGTACAGGCTGCTATCACTGGTTTTGGGGGAGCCTAAATTAGGCCTCGAATCAGACTGATCTGAGGTCAGTTTGTCCTGGGAGAAGACTCAGAGGAGCATAACGCTGGTGCTTTCTATGTGGTTCGTTACAGCAAGCATAATCTGTCTGTGCTGATAAGACAGACTTTCACTTTCTAATTTCTCTCTAGTTTCAGGCACACACACAACACACGCACGCACGCACACACACACACACACACACATACACACACAAACAAACTGACAAGTGAATAAATCTTTTAAATCTCTTTAAGCAGCTGATCCCATACAGCCTTACTGTGCGTCTTCTTATATAGCCATAAAGCACTTAAATAACTGCAAAATTCTTTACTTCCTTTAAGCGGAAATAGACAAGGCAAAAATACCTCCGATCTCATTCCGTAAAACAGTGAAGTAAAACACCTGGTTGTATTAATAAGTAGGCATGTTTTGTTACTTACTCAGCTATTAGACAGTATGCCAGTTTTGAGCTGCTTGAGTCCCAGTGTTAAGGGTGAACAGACTTCGACAAAACTCTGGAGCTACATAAAGTGAATGCCCGTCTATTCACTCTTGTTTTACCTCGGTTTCTATCACCCTCTCTCTTCACCTTCTTTGCCTCCTCCATCAGCAGCGTAGAGTGTCCACAGTTCGCCAGTTGTTCTACAGTTCTCCAGTTGTTCCACAGTTCTCCATTTGTTCTACCTCTACCTGGGGATAACGACCAGGGAAAACAATGCTTCTTCCTATTTTGCTTGCACAATGGTAGACCTTCATTTTTGAGGTAAAATTGAGACCTGCTGGCAGACCAGATAGCATAGTGAAAGCGAGGCTTACTGAGAACATCTCTAAAAGCAGATGGTGTAATTTTTCTACAGCCATTACACTGAGCAATCAGTATTTACTTCAGAATGATGAAAGTCAAAGCAAAAAAGTTGAGCAAAATTCTCCGGTTTCTGCTTCTTTCTATTACCTCTCCAAGTTTAGGGATTTTGGTGAGGTGCTTACTCTTATGGGTTTTTAAAAACTGTATAAAGATTAACTCAGCTCAACAGCTTGTGGTGTGTGTGTGTGTGTGTGTGTGTGTGTGTGTGTGCTTATTTCTCTGAAGGTATGTGTGCGTGAGGTTTCTAAATGAAAAATAGCTTCTGCATATGCAATCTAATTCCCAAAGAATGCATGACCAGTTCAGCATGATGGTTCAGCCTTTATGCTAAATGCTACCTCGTGGTCCTAATTTAACAAGGTGCGCCAGAGAAGTTTCATTCTGCTCCCATTAGCTGACTCGGTAATTCTTACCTTTGTGTCTGTAGGCAGCTGAAAGAGCATAAAATGAGTGCAGCTTACATTTGCTAGATAAGGGCATGACTCATTGTTACAGAAGACGGGTCTACAATTGGCCAGCGAACTGGCATGTTTTTGGTCAGCGATGACCAACTGGTGGACAACTCTTTGTCTAGAAAACTAGCCATATTCATTCAGAACAGTTCATGAAATATAGTCAATGTGTGCATTGTTCACTTGACATTATGACCCTATAAATGTACTCATTGGGAATGAAAGAGCATATACTTTCTGAGTAAGAGTGGGATGGTGCAGCAGGTCTTATTTTCTCTTATTTTTGCCATTCCGTGTATATGGATTTACAGTAAACCCTGAAGGATGCAGCTTAAACATCACAAGCTGCTACTGTACGGTATCACACTGTACTGTAGTGCAGCAGCCTGGCTCCAGGGACCACACTTGAAGCGCTGCGCACACACAAGACAGCCAGAGGAGAGCTATATGAAGGTGCGGAGGCGAAGACAATGAGTCACAAGGGAGGAAAATTTGAAAGAGAGAATATGGTGTTAGGTACACAGTGAGGAAGAAACAAGACATGATGTAGATGTGAGTCCCCCTCTTTATTCTCTCGCTCCCCTCACCTCTCCCCATCTATCTGTATGCGCTCTCCTCCTGACTCCCTTGTCTCTCTTTTCATCTCCCCGTACCACTTCCCCAGGCTGGCTGACGTCCAGTGCGGCATCAAACTCCCGTCTGCTTGCGGCCAATTTGGAAGGAATTTGCTCGCCCATTAAAGTGCATGTTCAGTACGACTTTCATCCCTTTCCTCTTACGCTTCTTTTTTTCTCTCCATCTCGCAGTCCCCCAGCGAACAGCGTGCCACGTCTCTCTCCTTGCATCAATAAAGACCTGAACAGAAACTCACAGATTCTGTGGAAGACAAAAAAAAACCCTGTTAAACTCCTTGAGAAATCAGCACGGAGAGTACAAACATTCAGTGTCCTTTCAGGTGCAGCTCTCCCCGCAACAACGATCTCTTTGTTCTGTAATGGGGCGAAATGAGACCTGGAAGTGTTCTTTTTCCTGTTTATTTTTAACAACCTGATCCATGTGCTGTAGAGTTTGTGCAGTCAGAGTGACAATCCGAGGTGTGCCGAAACAGGAGGCTACCAAAGTATGAGAATATTCTCATATATTAACAAGGACAAACACAAAATATAAAATAATGCAGAGGGTTTCATCCGATCTGAATTAAAAACGACTGAGATGTGAAACCTGTTGTTTTGTGTCGCTGCTCTTGCTCTCTTTGTTTTCACACAAACTACCGTCCAATTATTTCCTACATAAGTTATACCCATCATGGTTATTCAAGCACACATACACACAGTGAAGGAAATACAATCTGCACACATACACAAGCTAATAGATAACCGTTGCCACCATCAATTGATTGACAATGTTTCTCAGCTGATTTACACCCCCCACCTGCAGACATGTGGAGACCCTTGAACTTATTTATGTTAATTATTTATTTGTTTATTTGATAGGGACATAGCAAGTTAATGCACATCAGTATAATATACTCAATGTGCCAGTTTTAGCTAGAATGCGCATTTACATCTGTAGTTCATAGGCAGGTAAACATGATCACACAGTGGCTAAAAGTAGCATTGTGGGGAATGTAGGCACCAGGTTTTGAAAAGGAAGAATGCATGGGGAAAAAAGACCATTGGACAGCAACCTACATTACCCACATCACTGTAGGCAATTATCAGATTGCACGCAGCTTCCTCTGTGCCACAGAAGGCTTTATACTACTTTTTACACATATGCAGTAGTACTCCCCAAGACCTGTATAAACACTCGAGTTGAATTTAACTTTAAAGCTGAATGGCTGACTGTGATGTTTGATTCTGTTTCTCATCTCAATTTCAAGTCTTTTTGCTCTGGAAAAACAGAAAGTTCTTTTCAGGTTGTTACTCACATCAGCAGGCTAAAGCTCAAAGGAATGAGAGATACAAATTAGACAAATCAGCATACCAACATAACACTCGGCAAGCAGGCAGTTATTGTGATGAATGGTGACAATGTGTGTTTAATAAAAGCCCGTCAGGCCTCCGGGATGAGCTTGTTCGTGCTCACTGTTATCACGCTGCCTTTGTTTGTGTAAGGATTTCTTGCAGTTATTAAATGACAAGAACGGCGCAACTTTGCCATTGGAAGAGGGGATTCGGATTGATCTGTTGTGAGTAAACTGGAGTTTTTTTCAACAAACACCGCCATTTATCTTCACATTTATACAACTGAACAATCCAAGAGTCAGAGCGGAGAGAGAAAACAAGCAGGGAGAAAGAATGACTCAGATAACAGCAAACTTTCTCCCTGCACAGCCATTCAATGAAAGTCTGTCAGTAACCATGGGAGGCAGCCACAAATGTTTCCAGCTTTTGTTACCCTCTGATTTATAGTCGGTCAGTGTGTCCTTGAGGTGTGACTCTAGATTTCCTGCTAACCAATGGGTGGGCTTTGTTCGTGTATTGTGTTGCTCGGGGTGAGCTGTTGACGTCCCTTTTATGGCGTTGTAACTGTCTTACTAATTATGGACAACAAAGAGATGAGAGGTAGATGACTGGGAATTGACTGGTCGTGTACTAGGGCAGAGAGTAACAAGGAGGGGATGGACAGGCTCTGCTGTGTTAATGCGACAGCCAAAAAAAGAGAGACTTTATACAGTAGAATTTTTCTCTCTTTGACTTTCAGTGTCAAATGCACAATGATGTCCATAACAAGCTGGAACTAACAGGCATGTTGCTGTAGTGTGGCTATTCAGAAAAATTAGGCAAAATATCAATAATATATTGTTATCTAATATCGGACTATATATGGTCTTAGAGTTTGGTTATAATGTGATGTGTCATAAGTGTTTATTCTAGGTTTTCAAGGGTGAATTACAGTTAAGTGATGTCATTTTCTAAACTTGTTCTTCTACCACTTAGTCATTATATCCACATTACTGATGATTATTGATCAGAAATCTCATTGTGTTTATATTTTGCAGTATTTTTGATTTGGTCGCCTAGTCCAGGCAGTTATGAAGTGCTTTTGAGGAGATTTTCAATATATCAATATATATTTCATGTATCCAGATATACATGTTGTCAAAAAATATCAGAATATAATATTTGGGCCATATCGTCAAGCCCAAAGTGATGCATGATGTGCGCAGAGTGAACGCAGATACATAATATGAACATGATAGTGCTAGAACTGAAATAGATTTTTTGTTATTGTAGTCATATAAATATGATTTATGGGGCTGTTAGATTGATGAAGGTGAGTTATTTCTGAGAAAGGGAGGAGGTTATGGAGTGTCATTCCCAGGTCTTGAAATGCTTGTTGGTGGTTTCGTCCAAACCAGCATGCAAAAAAACAGCTGCGCAGCAAACAAATATTGACCTAGAATTCTAATTTCAACATTATGAAAGAAGCTTTGAAGCTTTACTGCGTTAGGTACAGCACTTAAAGTTAGTCTGGGGTTAGTACTATCTGAATTGGATCGATGAATATCAGCTGAACACACTATGACAGGCAAATCACAGTTCAAACTAGCACTATGCGGTATAGTACAAAAAAGATCAAATTGGGATAATTATTTCATCATTTTGATGGATTCCAAATTGTTCATATTACTGAAAAACTACAGTATTAAAATCATGATGAACACATATGTTTAAATACATCTGGAGAACAAGACTTGTAAGCCAGTGCGTCTCTGCAGCACTGCAGTACTTTATTGTAATGTTTTTGTGTCACACATTTTACCTTTATCACAACATTACATCTTCTGCAATTGGGAAAATTGCACATGGCCGCATTGCAGTTTTGATAATATTTTGATTAATTGTGCAGCCCCAATTCAAACCTGTTCTATCTTACCACCACAAAATATTTAGAGCCCAGTTGCAATACTGTGGTTTAATTATTATCTCGCTTCACTAATGCTTTTCTGGACTGGAAAAGAAATTCAACATGGAAGTACATTTTTCAGAGGAAATGAAAGTTTTCTCTCCTGCCATGCAGACATTTAATTTAATTTAATCAAATTATTATTCTTTTGGGCCCAAAATTGTTTCACATGTAAATAAAACATTAGGCGTCTGAGTGATACTCTAAAAAAATATTAAGGAAAGAAGAAAAATTTTAATGAAACATTTTCACATTTACTGCATTAGGTAGTAGATTAAGCCATTTTCCTCCACAGCAAACCCTTCTGTATCAAAATGGTCAATAAAGCAGCCTTAACAGGAACAAAAACCAGGACGAAGTTAAATTTTTTTTGGTCATGGAAGTGTTCAGTTAGCCCTGTCAATAAACAAATCTGTTGGAGGTCCGACTTTGCATGTAAAGCAACATTTGTGCTTATTTCACAGATTTCAGATCTTGTAAATCCTCTGGGGTTTGGGGAGGCTTTGGGCCGGATGCTGCTTTGTTAGGAGTGCTCACTGGCATTCAAACGCTGCTGGAGTGCAGCAGAGCACAGCAGCATGGTATGGCGAGATGTGTGTGCTTGAGAAAAGGGGAGGCTGAACTGAGAGGAAGACATTTTAAATGAGTAGACTGCGGTGAAAAAGTACAGTACAACCCTAACCTTTGGCCTGAAGGCAGTGTTAATGATTGAGCAGCTGCCAGTGAGGAGTGAAGCCGGTATCGAACCTCAATATTTATTCTGTTATCAATCGAAATGTGTCCATAGAATATGAAGTATGAAAATCTGTGGAGAACTGAAAGTTGGCATAGAGTGTCTGGCCATATTTGTAGTCTTGTTTACTTGTTATACTTGTTATAAATAAATCAACTAAGATTGATGTTACGATGCCTGTGTTCTGTTGTCTTGCAGAGATATCTACTGGTTGTGCAATGCTAACCAGCTAGACCCGACCTAGGTCCAAATCTTCTGTGCTGTCCCCCGGTGCTCCAAGCTCCCAGTCTTTACTGCTAGCTGCAGGGCTAACTGCGCTAACTAGGTGACGGCAGATGTAGTTAGCAGTTACTCCGGTGAAAGGCTTGTGATTTGTTTGAATTCGACAGGAGCCCAATTCTTACATACTGCACCTTTAAATAATGATTCAACAATGATTTTCTTTCTCAACTTTTTTCCACTGACAAATGTAGAAAGAGTGTGCACTTGTCTCTGGACGGTTAGCACACAAATACAATGGCCTCCCCTCTGCCATGGCACTGTATCAATATTATGTTCTCTCCACCCTGCTCTGTTCCTGTTTGCACAGTCCAGTAAGTGTACCCACCTAGTAATCCCTAAAGGAGGAAATCCCAGGCAGTGGCTATTCTCTATTTCCCTCCCTGTCTCTCTTTGCAATTCACACAGACATTTCACTATGTTTGTCTTTCACAGACACACCGCGTTAAACTTGTTAAAATAACTTCCAACCTGCACCATTCTGCTGCAGTGTGGAAAAAGCTGCTCTCGCACAGGAAGATCCGTTATCGGGTTTTCTCCCGGAGTCACTTCTGACCCTCTTTTGTTTCTCTCTGTCTGTCTCTTCGTCTTTTTCTGTCACTTTCTCTTCCTCCAGGCTCACTCATAGGTTCCTCTCTCATGCTCTCCCCCCACTTTAAACACTTGGTTTCTGGATCAGCGCCAGCCCCAGTGTTCACGAGTGTCACCATTTGCTTGTACAAGTCCTCTGAGGAAACAATCATGCCTTTCCCTGCATTCAGACGTGCATGCACCCTGCAGACTTAAAAACAACATGTGCATCAGTGTGCACAAACATTATTAGTTGTACACATGGACACAGGTCCTCCAGAAGAAAAAAAATCAGCCGTCAACTTAAACTTGACAGGACAGAAATGTTTATGAGGTCTGTTGTATAACATAAATGCCACCTGCTGTTGACCGACAATCTGTTTTATGACGTAGGCCTGAATCATCTGCCACAGTGCCCTGATTCCCTCTGTTAGACTACGTCATGTCCAGCCAGCCAGCATCTGTGTTTTCTAAGAAGTAGTAGCCTACTCTGTGTGGGTGAGTCAGTGAGAAACAGTGGGCTCGCAGGGATGAAAGCTTTAATAGTGAGACAGAGTGAAGCATAAAGTTTTGACTGACAGATTTTTGGACACTTTTCGGGTCAGGATTTTGCTACAGAACAATGGTCCTTCAGAGAATGGTGCGAAAGAAAACAACTGATCGACAATTTCTTTTAACTTCTTAGAGAAATGTGAAGACTGACAGGTGGAGTTACATAGGAGAAAGAGTGAAAGGAGAGAGAGAGAGAGAGAGAGCAGCTGGGTAACAGTATGTTTTTTTTCCAAATGTGCTCGTGCCATTCAAGCAGCTACTCATCAGAGTAGCTCACACTGTGAAAGTCACATATTAATGTTGCTGAGATTTCAATCCTAAATCGATAATTGGTTGATATAGAAATGAGCTTTCAACTTCAGTCAATGAATTCAGAGGTAGTATCAGTGCTCTTACACAGCTAGCTTTGCACTGTGTCAGAGATGGTTCAGAGATCCTTTATTAATTTCTTTGGAATGAGCATTTACTCAAGAGTAATGGACTGAGCTGAACTGATAATATTGCCAGAGATCCTTTATTGATTTCCTTGGTTAGATGGTTTACTCGGGACAAAATTGAGCAACTGACATTTGTAACAAATGTTTCTGAAGGTTTCTTTTTTGTTGAACTCTGGAATCTTTCTTTTTGGTGAACATTATTTGCGCTTGCATCTCACTAAGCTGCAAAATGCCACCTGGATAAAAATCAAGCTGTTGTAAAATACCCCTATCTCTTTAAAGAAGAGTTTGAAAATAGAAATAAATCTAATAGTAACATAGACATCAGTGCTGAAGTTTTTTTTTGTTTTTTTTTTAATCAAAACAAATTGTGACATTAAAAATTTAAAGTCAAATCAAATCGTGGATTTGGAGAACTGTGACACCACATAAACTGAAATATATATTGATACAACTGCAGTCTTTCATTATTGCTCCGTGTCCCCGTATGCCTAAACTTTTTATTTATCTCCTTTTTTTCTCGTCTCTCTTTTTTCTTGATTTATATAATGTATTTAGACTTTTGTCACGCAACACCTTTTATGTCATTTTATAGGTTGTGATTGAAACTTCAGCGAAATATAGAGATTTGATCTTCGCTGTAAAAGACATTTGAGCCATGCAGTTTTCTGTGTTTTATGCCAAACCTGGTGGTGATCCTTTTTCACACATTCCCGGTTAAGGTATTTTTCAGCCGGAAACACAGTTGCTGTGCGCACAGTGCTAATGAGCATGGAGGCTTGACACTGTGAAACAACTTAAGCAGTGTTAAACATGTAGCCAAAATCAGTTTAAAGAACGCATTGAAACTTGATGAAACTGTCGGTATTAATGTGAGTCATGTCTCGCAGGGCAGCCAGTTTGCTGACTAAGGTTAATTTAGTGTCAGGAGGCATTTGTAGCAGGTTTATAGTCAGCCGTTGGTGGTGAGCAAGAGTTTGGGAATTTTAACTAGTTACTAACACTATATTTATAAAGTTAATGTTAAATCATTAACTAAAGAAGCACATCAAGGCAAGTATTTTGATAATGTAATAAATTCCTTTATGATTCCAGATAACAAAAATGTAATGTTGTGTTTGGCCACAACCTGTCCAGTTTTAGTTTGTGCAATCCAACAAGCTGTTACTCATTTCAGGGGAAATTTCATTCTTTCGGTGTCTGACATTCCTGTGTCGTTCAAACAGCCAATCAGAGCTCGGCAGAACCAGCGTGTCTTCTGTAACTCACAGTAAAAGGATCCCCACATGGACCACCTGCAGCTCATGTACCAATTAAAATCACCACCCACCCACCCCCTGACCCAAATGGTTTGATACACATGCACACAACTGCACACACAATGATAACAGCTGGAGAGAGTGGAAGTAATCAATAAATAATTGATGAAAATTAGCTCTACCCATTCATAATTGATAACCTCAATTACCACTTAGAGGCCCCACCTGAGTTCCCTGTGTGTGTCTTTGTTCCCAGTGGTCTTGAATATGTCACAGAAGATTTGGTGTGTGTCCCGTCTGCAAATTGTATGAAACAATGTGTTGATACTGTAGACATGCTTTCTCTCATACTGACACACACAGCAAGTTATCTGCGAGCCGTTTTCCAAAATGTTATCTCTTGTAGCTGTACGGGCAGGAAGCTCCTCTCTGCTGATAAGCAAATGGAGTGTGTGCTTCAGACTCAACATGCTCCCTTATCAAAGATATTGTTAGGGTATACCCGCAGCATACTTTCCTTTATTGAATTCTAATTTGGTTAAGTGCAACCATACAACTATTCGGTTATCTTCCTCCAGGCTTTTGGACAGGTCAGTGGAAAGCAACTATTAAATACCTAAATATGCCGCAAATATGGCTGCAACTGTTGTTTTTATTATCAGTTAATCTGCTGGTGATTTTCATAACAAACAGTGCTGGGCAGGATACTCAGGAAGTGTAATGAGTTACTCTTTAGATTTAGATTTACATTTAGGGTGTTTAGCAGACGCTTTTGTCCAAAGCGACTTACTGTACATACATTCATACACTGATGGCGGTGGTTACAGTGCAAGGTGCTGACCAGCACACCAGGAGCAGTTTGGGGTTCAGTATCTTGCCCAAGGACACTTTGACATGCAGACCAAGGGAATCGAACCAGCGACCTTCCAATAACGAGACACTGGTTCTACCCTTGAGCCACAGCCAAGGTTTAGTTTAGTTTTTACTCTGTTAAAAAGTAATGATATTTCTTTACTTATTACTTGGTGACAAAAGTAATTAGTTACGTTACTTGTTATGTGACGATATTACTTTACCCTAGGTAACATCTCCATGATATAACAGCAACAAGATTATTCACATCTTGTCCACTTAACATCCCTCCACAACAGTGTCCTGCTCTGAAATCCAGTCTCAGCCTGTTGTTAAGCCACGTTGCTTCGACTCCTCAAATTGCCACATTGCTGTGCTGCCGTATCAGATGCTACAGTGATTTGCATTTTGTTATTTTTCACAGTTGAAAGCATTTTTTCTGCTCGCACAAAGTTTGCAACAGACCACAGTGTTCTTCGCATGTTTGACTGAGACAAACTCACTGAGACACACATCTCTTCCTCATCCTCCAACTTCAAGCTTTTTGGCTAGTAGGCGACGTGAATGATAAAATGATTATTAGAAAAGATGGCATCTAATTTTATACTACATATTTATCTTTGTGGGTCTCCTTGTAAGGATTAAATAACTTATACAATAAACAATAAAGTTTATAATGTTTGATTGTCATGTTTTTATTACAGTAGTGCTGCAATGATTAGTCAGCCTTTACTGTTTAAATGTATTAACTATTTCAATCATCAATTAATTGATCAAGTAATTTATAGACAAAAATGTGAACCATCCTCTGTTCTCCAATGTGAAGATCGGCTTTTTTAAAATCTGTTTTTGTAAAATGATAATATATTGAAAAAATTAACAGTAAAGAGTAAAGAAAGTCATAGCTGCCGCGTTCCATACACATTTGTAATTGTTCATTAAATTATAATTTTTTTTCAACAGTATGTGTTTCCTATACATAAATAACGTTGGTCTTTCCCCTTTTTTTCCTCCACATGTTCCTGCAGATCACCACTCTGATAAATCATAAAGACAAGCCAAAGAAGTCTGAGCGCACCCTGGCAGCCATACACAGGGTGGGCCAGGCAGTGAGCGTGGCTGTTGGACGTTTTGTTGCCGTTGGGGAAGCCATCGCCACAGAGAATCAAGAGCTAAAGGATGAGATGGGTCAAGCCTGCTTCGAGGCGCGCAGAGCGGGTAGGCATCTTTGGCCGGATCTTATTATGTGCTGCCAATTTCACTGAATTGCTGTGCTTTAACTCAACACTTTGTCAAGTGTTTCAGAGGGGATGCGAGCAGCAGATTTATGTTGCAAAACTAATTGAGAGTACTTCATCCTAAAGGCTTCTTCATAGTGGATACTGTATCATCCTGTCATGAGCATATTATAAGCATAAACATCAGTTTTCATTGCAAGCCGTTAAGTCTTAAGTTATTGTCCCTCAACAGTGTTTATGTGTTAAGACAAACTGTGACACTCTCATAAAGCACCTGGCATCACCTACAGGCTTTACAGTGTAATCAGATTTGAGCCAATTTCGATTTGTCGGAGTCAGTCTGGCTGTCAAACAGTATTGTACCAGAGGACCTCCAGAGTGATCTAAAGACATTGTTGTTATTAGGTTGGAATTAAAGCCTGAAAAAAGTGCTTCTTCACCCAAGGGTGCTGTGTAGAAGGACGGAAGGAAAGTGTCTGCGCTGGCTTGGAAAGCACAGCCATAATAGATTCTGATGCAAGGCTATCAGAGACTTGGTGAGATTTAACATGTACTTTATCCCAATATTCACTGCCACATACACTATATCGCCAAAAGTATTCACTCACCTGCCTTGACTCGCACATGAATTTAAGTGACATCCCATTCTTAATCCATAGGGTTTAATATGATGTCGGTCCACTCTTTTGCAGCTATAACAGCTTCAACTCTTCTGGGAAGGCTTTCTACAAGGTTTAGGAGGGTTTTTATGGGAATTTTTGACCATTCTTCCAGAAGCGCATTTGTGAGGTCTCACACTGATGTTGGACAGGAAGGCCTGGCTCTCAGTCTCCACTCTAATTCATCCCAAAGGTGTTCTGTCGGGTTGAGGTCAGGACTCTGTGCAGGCCAGTCAAGTTCATCGACACCAAACTCTCTCTTCCATGTCTTTATGGACCTTGCTTTGTGCATTGGTGCGCAGTCATGTTGGAACAGGAAGGGGCCATCCCCAAACTGTTCCCACAAAGTTGGGAGCATGGAATTGTCCAACATCTCTTGGTATGCTGAAGCATTCAGAGTTCCTTTCACTGGAAGTAAGGGGCCAAGCCCACCTCCTGAAAAACAACCCCCGCCATAATCCCCCCTCCACCAAACGTTACACTTGGCACAATGCAGTCAGAAAAGTACCGTTCTCCTGGCAACTGCCAAACCCAGACTCATCCATCAGATTGCCAGATGGAGAAGCGTGATTCGTAACTCCAGAGAATGCGTCTCCACTGCTCTAGAGTCCAGTGGCGGCATGCTTTACACCACTGCATCCAACACTTTGCATTGCACTTGCTGATGTATGGCTTGGATGCAGCTGCTCGGCCATGGAAACCCATTCCATGAAGCTCTCTACGCACTATTCTTGAGCTAATCTGAAGGCCACATGAAGTAAGCGATTGACTTTGCAGAAAGTTGGCGACCTCCGCGGACTATGTGCATCCGTCATTTTACGTGGCCTACCACTTCGTGGCTGAGTTGCTGGTGTTCCCAATCGCTCCACTTTGTTATAATACCACTGACAGTTGACTGTGAAATATTTAGGAGCGAGGAAATTTCACGACTGGACTTGTTGCACAGGTGGCATCCTATCACAGTACCACGCTGGAATTCACTGAGCTCCTGAGAGCGACCCATTCTTTCACAAATATTTGTAGAAATAGTCTGCATGCCTAGGTGCTTGCTTTTATATACCTGTGGCCATGGAAGTGATTGGAACACCTAATTTCAATTATTTGGATGGGTGAGTGAATACGTTTGGTAATATAGTGTATATCACATCATTCTTGCAGAAATGACTGGATTGTCACAAATGTTGTTTTAGTAAATCAAATCGGTGACATCCTATACTGTAAAAAGATGGAAACACAAAGTCTGATCACAGCTGTTCCAATAAAAACCCTCAGGCGGAGCTGCATTTCTCCTCTCATTCTCTTCTCTTACCAATGTGTTTAATCAACACCTTCATCTAGCAGCGCACTGCATATGTGTGATTAACAAGATGAGAGACCTACTTTTTCCTCATCACACAGATAGCAATGAAATGAAATGAACTGCACAGGCCAAACACTGAAGAGCTTCCTCTGTAATTACACACACCTTGACGGCAGATTCATTCCTGCCGGAGAGAAATAGAAATCATCCAGAAGGACTCTTCATGAACTGTTGTTCATGTTAAAATGTGTTACGGCATTTTGTTTGTATCACATGTTCTACCAGCATGTGCCGTAAACACAGGGATCAGATCTGATACATATTACTGTATAGCAATCATAGCAATGAGGCGTAAAAGATGGTAATGTGGAAATAAAAGAGGGGAACAAGAACTCAAGCTGGAGGAAATGCAGTTTTCAGAACATTTGAGAAAACTCTTACAATGTAAAGTAAAGGCTGTCTTTCGCAGTAAAAGCTGGAATTTTTCTTTGTGAGAGTGAAAACAGAGTTAATGAATCAACTGAGAAGTAGGGTCATTTTCTCATAAGCTTCAACAAAATCAGACTTTGAAACCAGTGGAGTCAGAAGGAGTTAGAAGAAAAATATGGTTTAAGGCACTTCTGCTGGTTTCAAACCATAAGCTCTGTCCAAATCTTATATAATCAATGGTGTCAACCAATATGTAACAATCAAAAATGTATGAAGAGTCACAGCACACCTTTACTCAAAGTAAATTTTTCTCATAACCACTGACGAGTAAAGGTAACTTTTAACATGAAAGAGAGGGACAAAAACAAACACACATGACCTTAAGCCAAAATGGAAACTAGTGGATAGACAGTGTCACGGTTTGGGGTTTTTACTTAAGTTATTTCCTGTTTTATTTTGTAGATTCTCTCCTCATGTGTAATGTTTTGCGTTACACTTCCTGTCTTTGTCTTTTTCTTGCCTTTATTCCTGTTAAACTGTGTTTCATTTGTTAATTATTCACGGTGTATTTATGCATGTGTTTTTCCCTCACGGTGCGTGTCCGTAGCATTGTTTCTGGGATGCATTGCATGGTCTCTGCATAGACTATAAAAAAGAAATGTAGAAGGGATGGATACTGTGGACTATGTACTATTACTCTGTGTCAGTTTGTCTGTTTTCGTCATGGTGTACGTTCACCTACTTATCCTTCGCCTGCATTTATTCCTTGCATATCCTTTCTTAGTTTTGTATTCTCATTTTGTCTACCGTTTTGCTTTCATTTAGATTTTAGGATTCAGTTAATAAAGTTCATCTTGTGTTTTTCAACCTGCTGTCTCTGTGTCTTACCCTTTGGCGACTCTTAACACACTGATCTGCTTTAATGTTTTAAAGCTATTTCTCCAAGTGGCTGTTTCAGCTGTCCGAAAAATGTTAAAACATTCGTAACAACATACAAATAAAAATAAATACAACTTTCAGATTATTATTTTTTTTAATAATCATGTTTTCACAGGTGATGCCAATCAACCTGGTAAACATGTCTTGATGTCCTAAAAGTCAAGGTAATTTTAGTCTTAAAGTTAGTTTGAACAAATTAATTAGAAAATGTCCTCAGAGAAAGGGTTTGAAAGCTACAAATACAGAAGCTATCACTAAGCAAACCTGGTGAGTGGTTTTGTCCAGGCCTGAAGAAAAGCAGTGAATCAGAAACAACACACAGCCACACAAACCCGTCAATACTCTCTGAGGAGGCTGTCCTTGTTAGAGATACTGGGTGTTTTTTACATGTGTTCTCCTCTATGTGTTCAGAAAGACTCGACAAAGAATACTGAAGGTCGAAAACACACCCAGGCTGGGCCATCAATGGACTTTTGGAAAACAGCTTCACACAACAGCACTTTCATTATTTTAATGTTTTTTTTTTCTTAAACCAAGAAAGTGAGGCACAGTGTCCAGAGAGGGATTCAAAGTGGGCAACATACAGCATTTACAGAAATCAGTGATGATTCACAAAACTGAGCTCATCTCAGAGAACAAAGACGATTCAGTTAATCTATTTTTTGGTTTATCTAGCTTGGCAGACGATGATTTTCGAAAACATTATTATCAAAAAAATCACTTTTGAGATTTTTAAGGCCCAGAGCACCTGTCAGAGCAGAGTGAAAATAATCATCTATCTTCCATCTCCATTGTTTATATAATACTATCACCTTTAATGTTCGCTGTAATCAGTTTTTCCCATCCGTACCATAATCTGACCATTTTATCTCATCTTAATATTCATTCATGGTTCTGATGATGAGATTAACCCTAACCCACCTCGTCCACTCCTAACTGTGTTAACAGAGACAGCTAATAACCACCTTCATGATAACAATTATCCAAAATCACTAATGTTTGTTTCAGTGAAGCAGGTACCCCAAAGAGAGACAGATAACTCGGGGCAACGGTGAGCGATATGAAGGTTGGCCGGCTCTCAAGAGCTACAAACTTTTTTTTTCTAACTCTGAAATAATGAACTTCAATACAGTGTTTGACAAGTGTTTTTTTTGAGTAATTCACTGGAGAGATGCCAATTCAAAAAGAGAGAAAGAAAATGTAATCAAGGTGTTTTTTGCTTGTGTAACCTTAGGAATTGCAGTACACAACACATTTTCATTATTTAGGTTTGCTATGCTGAGTGTGTGCTGATTAAGTTGAAAAGTGTATTTGGTTAAATTATCATAACTTACACATGTAAAATTTATGTTTTATATGACCCTTGCCAAAGGGTGAACATTAGTTCTTACGTGATATCAAATACCTGAGAAAAAATCTAGTTTTAATCATGAGCATACAACAGCTGGAGAAAGGTCCAACTTCCCAGGAAAAACACCCGGTCCTGGTGGCCAAAACTTACGGAAATGTCCACACAGACTCAAACTGCGGTCATCCGTATGGCAGCCTTTCGGCTTGTTTTGATGCCACCTCCGTACCCTCCACCTCCAAGTGCGAAAGTTAAGGCTAATGAGCATGTGATGTAAGCTTGATATGCCACATCTGGTGACAATGTTGACCTGTGGTTTACAGAAACTGCACTCCTTATGTCCTCATGACTGGGCTACTACAACATCTTTTCTCGTGTAAAGCAACCCTTTGGATTCATCATCTGGAAACCATGAATATCCATTCAACACAGGTATTTCAGTCTTGACCAAAGAAGCGGACCAATAGAGTACCAATCGCCATCCGTAGAGCCACAACCATAGCATGCATAAGAAACTAAACATCATTTAACAGACTAAAAATGCAAATGCTCGTCCATTATCTTCTTCCATCTCTTAACACAGAAAGTGAACCCATTCCACTGTAGTTTTTTATGAAATGACAGCATCTTGGCAGTACATTGCCTGTTATATCAAATCTCGGAGGACCATTTGTATAAGTGTGAAGCTGTGAAAGTAGATTAGCAACAATAAAACGTGTCAGGAGCAGTGTTATTTAGACTCAGGGTCACTAAGGGTTTGTGGCTTTATTATATGAAGAGTTTAGGAAGTGGGCCAGGGTGTGAATTGGTGTTAAAGTGGCACACATGCTTTGCTTCTGACACAATTCCTCTGCTAATTATGGCTTACATATGTTTTTTTTTTCTTGTTACAGTGTCGCTGAATGAAAGTGGAAACACCCACAGTGTTTACAGTATTAGAAACAACTCTCCTGTTGTCGTGCCGCCTATGTACAAATTTAGCCGCCGTGAAGCGTCATAGGGCCACGTTTTAAATTAACTTTCTGACATCACAGACAGCGCAGGTCACAAAAGGTATCTGTTACATAAAAGGGGTGATGGATGATTGACAGAATCGGCGCAGGAAGTGGAAGAAGTTACAGAACGGGGCAAGTTGTTATATGATTATTTTATAATTAGACAATACAGTAGTCTATATATATTCAATTATGTATTGTATGTATGAATAGGATACAAGGCATTGCTAGTAAGACTTAGCTTTGGCACTTCTTCTTGAGCAGAATCAGCTTTATGTTTAATTAACCCAATTCCTGAACTTTGCGCTCAGACATCCTCACTGTTGTAATAGTTACGTGGTTTTCTTTCTGCGGATGATTTCTCTTGCGTTGCTGTGGCAATGTGTATAGAAAAGTGTGGATGCTCGCAATTCATTCAAAACTTTGTGTTAGCAATCAATTCATCAAATACAAAAAAGGGCACTTCTACATTACCTGGCTGCTAGCGATGCTTTTTAGGGAAACAATTCTCAACCCGCGCTCCTATCCCGACACTCTGTACTGATATTTTGAGGAGCAGCATAAAAGTGCAACAACTTCACTGCTGGACTTAAGTTACATTTTAGCTATAAGCAATAAGCTATGAAAAAAAAAAAAGGTGAGGTAGAAAAGCAAAATAGGATGAAATAAAATAAAATAAAATACTGAGGTATAAATGGTAAGAGGAACATAAGGTGCAAGAGGATAAGGTGCAGTATTTACAGTAATACTAATTTAAAGGGCATTATTTGTGTGGTTTTGAGTGAGCGTTATAAAATCTGATGGCAATAGGTGGTAGGAACGATTTCCTTTGCTGTTCCTTTGGGCAGTGGGGTTGAATGAGTCTGTTGCTGAAGCTGCTCTTACCGTAAACTTGTCCAGATTTTTGTCAAGCGGGTGAGAGGCACTGTCCATGTTTGCCAGCAGTTTTGCCAGCACCCTGTCCTTTGCCACCTCCTCCAGAGTGACAAGCTTGGAGCCAACAACAGACCCTGCCTTTTTTAAGAGTTTATTCCCCAGATATATATATACCCACAGGCAACAGGGTAGAGGTCGGTAGCATGCCCCTGCTTGTTGAAACAAATTTGACCTGCCACTACAGGTGGCAGGTCAGCACACCTGCACCTGCATTATCACTGAGGGTAAACTTTTTTGTTAATTTAACACTTCTTCTGTAGCTCTGCAGGGGTAAGAAATATGTGGCACCCATCAATGGCACTGGCAGCACAGCAAACAAAGGCAAACAAAGCCGGCCCCCAGCTCCGCCGTCTCCTCTCATCTGAGGGTAATAAATAGTTCTGTGGAGGTTGCTCATCTTTTCCTCCACAGCATTAACAATGGTCCTCCAAACCGAGGCTGGGAGCACGGCAAAGATGTCTGGAGTTACCCTGTAGGAGGCTCCACAGACAAACCTGTAGACCTCAGATTCATGGCTCCATCTGTCATCTTTTTGCTGGACCAGCATGTTGATTGAACTTTCCTTAGATTGTTTATTAATTATCAGCCACAACCTCTTCCCCCAGAAGGATAAATCGTATAAGAATAGCTAGAATGGAAGATTATAAGTACTGTGCAAATATGTTATATAACTTAAAACCTTCATTTCAAGGGCATCAATTCTTCAAAATTACATTTTCATATCACCTCACCTCTCAGCGCATCTGTGTTTTCTTACTCCATTGGCTAATTTTATGTCTGTTCTTGTATCTTGTCAGTATATATCAGTAGAAATGCTCCGTGGCTTGGATGGTAACTTTTAATCTTCATCCCTCCCTCTTTCTCTCTCTCTCTATCTGGGAGGACAATACTGAGTCGTGCCTGTTTGTGAGGCCAGTCTCTTCCCACTGAGACAGAAAGCAGGTCAGAGTAAGACTGGCTGTCCCTGAGACACATATTGTATAACAGGCTACCCAACAACACTGCGTTCAAAAATACCCAGTGCTGAGCTGCACTGTGTCCAAGTGTGTGCGTAGGTGTGTTGTGAAAACACATATACTGTGTGTACTGTATGTGCAATACAATGTGTGTGTGTGTGTGCGTGCGTGCGTGTGTGTGCATGTGTGCGCGCGCGCTTGTGTGTGTGTGTGTGTGTGTGTGTGTGTGTGTGTGTGTGTGTGTGTGTGTGTGTGTGTGTGTGTGTGTGTGTGTGTCGGCGTCACTGTGTCTGAAAGTGTTTGTGAGTCTCTGCTGTGACATGTTTTACTGTTGGTGCTGATGTAAAGTGGACAGAAAT
>OMLP01017257.1:33909-44247 GCA_900302685.1 Spondyliosoma cantharus
CCTTAAATTCATGTCGTGAACGTTGAAGTGTTTTGTTTTTTGAACTGTGTGTGTGTGTGTGTGTGTGTGTGTGTGTGTGTGTGCGCGCGCGCGCGTGTGTGTGTGTGTGTGTGTGTGTGTGTGTGTGTGTGTGTGTGTGTGTGTGTGTGTGTGTGCACGGTGTGAATGTGAGCGAGTGTGGCCGTGATACGAGTGAGTCACCAGAATGTGATTAATGCAGTTCGTTTGCTTCAGCTTTTTGGTCAGTTATTCAACCAGTGAATCGGGTTTTTACATTAATCTGTGTTTGTTAAGGAGACTCAGTCCTTGTGAGAACGACACAATCAGTCCTTTCAGCAAAAAAAGAAACCCAAAACGACATCAGTAGAAAACCTTCTAGTTGTGGTGGGAAATCAAATGATGTCTGCGTCTCTATATTCTTTGTTCATGTCTATAATCAATCAATAATTTTGTCGTCCGTCTTGTGCATAATGTAAATTTGCATTTCCCCCCCCTCTATTCTGTATAGCAGACATCTTTGACATGTCTATGGTTATTGGGAGACGGATTCAGTCATCCCGTCAAACTACAGTAGAAAAGCTTCTTCCCCGAGCTGCCTCTCTCAAAAATAACAATGAAATCACATTGTGTGAGCAGAGCTGTAGGGATGTATTTCTGTGCAGCCAGAGAGCGTAATGCTTTGTTTGTAAGAAGCACAACTTACAGTATAATCAATATGTGCATTCACAATGAGCCCATGAACAGAGACTGGGATAATGTAATCATATTTACTGACTCACATTCATTTTCTGGCTGCTGAGGTTTAAATTAGTTTGATTGAGAGTGGAGCGGGGACGCTGGAGACGGGTACATTACAGTAATTAATACTGGGAGAAATAACAGCGTGTCTCCGTTTTTCTAGGTCATTCAAGTAGAGAAAAAAAGCTGTGTCTTGGGTACAGTTGATGTGTTGGAGATCATGTTGATTTTCAGAGAAAAAGTTTTGCAAATATCCAGAAATGAAGAAGAAGGAATCTGTTGGTTATCAATGTTTTGATAGATAAGGTTTAATATTTCTACCATTTGTATATCACAAGTATAATTAAAATTAGTTGGGGTTGTGTTTATGCCAAAAATGTGTTCATGCAAATGTTATTGGATATTATGGCATTTAATATGTTGTTTTTCATGTTTGTTCCTGGATCTCCTCTGTGACGAATTTGAACATTTCTTCTGTTTGACTTCTACGAGTTTCTGTTTTTGTTGTTGTTGCTGTATTAAGTGGCCTTTACATCCATCTGATGTTCTGACGTACTGGTTAATGCGGACTGACGTTTGTTTTTGTGTTCATTTGCCAGAAGCAAATGGATTCACAATGTCAAATATGAAGGGTAAAGTCGAACAAGCCTGATGTGCAAAGTCAACGCCAAAGACAGCAGATACATGTGTAAACAAATGTGAAATCTAAGACTGATATATTTTGTTCTGGAGTATATAAAAATTGTAAAAATATTTTTTATCATGAAAGGTGTCGACAGCCAAGTGTTCTTAAATCTGACAGTGACTTTATTTTCAAAATTACCAAGTAAATTAGACTACTAATTGTGAGTTTGAAGGCCGACAACTTCGATTTAATAGTCTACTTTACTTGGTAATTCTGAGGTAATCGGTTTCAAGGCTTTCAAAGTAATTCAACTTTAAAAATTTACAGTGCGGGGTTGCTTGTGTTGTAATCTCTATAAACAAATATCTGCATCTTAATTTGTAGTACTGATCATGGTTATTGCACTAGACAGTCCATGTGGAGTGCAAAACAGGTGAACTAAATTGGCCCCAAAAACGCAATCTCAGCTTGTTACACAATCATATATGCCATATAATATATGTCATATATGTCGTCTCTCAGCTTTAACTTCATTCTCAGGTCTCAAGTTGCTAATCGTACTTAAAAAATCACCTGTGCATGGAAGAGGGGTTATCAGTTATCGCGTTATCTGTGGTCTTCGCCCTAGAGCCAGAATCACTGTCAGACGATAGCCGACGGGTTCCGAGATTGTAATGATGTAAATTCAGCTTGGAATCTTACTCACACGTTCCCCATATCAATTTCAAAAGTATCAACTATTAATGATAAACCACCCATGTCAGTGCTGTGCTCACAAGTGACACTCTACCAAAAAAGCTAGAAAGGCAGGAAGACTATTCTGTCGCATGCTCCTTAGTTTAAATCTCACACCATCCTGTTATTCGCCTCTCTCACTCAAGCTCACTGGCAATGGTCAGTCATTATTTGGGGCTCAGCGACACACCTTCACTGTTAGCCTACCGTCTACCATTGCTACTGTCTTCTTGCTGTTGCTGCTCAGGGCACAAAAGTGCCAAAAACTTTCTGACTAGACTCATTATCTAAAATCATCTGCTGTAATCTTGACTTCATTCACTTGTCTTTCCTGGTTGAACTGCTTGTCGCTGCCACCAAATGACCAAAAAATCAGCTAATGCATGTTTGTGATTCAAATAATTGTAACAAGTTAATTTTTAAGTGTCTGTTCCAATTATTGTGTTGTGTTGCGAGCCTTATTGGGAGGACTTGGATTCATGACTTCAGTATTTCTAGAACTGATACAGTATAAAATAATAATAATAAAATCCCTTGTTTGCCACAGTTTGTCTCGCTAACTCTAACTTTGATTTCACACACATCTGCTGCTCTGTTCTGCAACTTGTACAGATGTGTGTGTGTGTGTGTGTGTGTGTGTGTGTGTGTGTGTGTGTGTGTGTGTGTGTGTGTGTGTGTGTGTTAGCAGTAAACTTGCTAACACTGACCGTTACAAAGTTGTGAAGTTAGGGACCTTGGCTGTGAGGCTGGGACTAATACATAAATATATTCCTTCTCTTTTAGTTAGTTATGTTTTTGGTTCAGAAGCAGTTCTTCATGGTAGAAGTGCAGCTAACTGGGAGCCAGTATCACTTGCAGAGAACCAGAAACATGGTAAGCTGTGTTTGTTAAGCATGAAAAAGCTGAACTAAGCTGACTGACCTAAGGTAAGGTGAGCAAGGGCAAAGGCCAAGCTGAGAGGTGATAGGACGACGTTTGGCTGTTGTGGACTAATTGGAAGATTTTCCAGGAGCTGTAAACCGAGTTGCTCTATGGTGCCCCCTATCCTCCTGCGTTCCTCAGGGCTGAACACCCGCTTTCCTCCACATCTTTGAACCTCCTCTGTCTCCTCATCTTCATCGACAGGACCAGAGTCATGAGGAGTTCCTGGACTGGGCTCCTCCTGAAAACAAGAGGACAGACAGTGTTCACTAATAAAGAGAATGATTACAAGGACACAGCCAGTAAATTTCCCTTTAACCGTTAGCAAGATAGTTTTTTAGGTATATATAAGGTTCTTACTGTCAGTCCCAGACAGCATAGACAAAGCAAGAAAAGAAGAAGACACAGCTTCATTTCAACCTGCCTGAAACACAAAGAGACATCATCAAAATTACTATAGACGATTACCATAACACATAGCATGCAGTGGCTGTGCTCCTCCAAAATACTGTTGGGAGGAACTCAAGGAGGAGAGCCCTGGCATTACCATGGCTATTCTATTTGTTGTTCAAATTCACAATATGAGAGAGGATAGAGCACTGAAGGTGATTTTGGGTCTCCTGGGTCAATCCAATCCTGAAAACAAGACAAAAGCAGGCAGGGGAACTGGCAGGCTTATACCAACAGTCCACATCGCTCTTAGTATGTATGCTAGCATGTTAGCATGTTATGTTTGCAATAATCTCAGTTCAACTTAAATTCAAATAAAGCTGACAGAAATGGTCTGTATAGTGATGATAAATCTTATCTGTTGGTGTTGCTGGAGGAAATGGCTAGGGATTAGTTATTAGGGTTCATCCTTAAGGGACCAAGAATGTCTTTACCAAATTTCAGGTCCAATTATCCAATCCAATCAGTCCAATTATTGCCAAATATTTTAGTCTGGACCAAAGTGTTTGATTGACTTACTTCTTTAGCGCTGTGCTTCTAATGGCAAAAGCTGCCAGGTTATTAAATTGTTGATAATGTTTTTCACTGTCACATTATCTTTCAGCACATCTGTCTATCTCTCTAGTAGGTTTAGAGTCAATTGAGGTTTCAGATACGGCTGCTGTGTTTGCCAGTGGACTAAAGGTTACTGTTTCAGAATCTTTTTTTGGCTGAGCTGCAGTACACTGAATACACAATACAGAATACACTGAACTTCATGAAATATATGAGTCTATAGTACAAACACTATACGTGATAATATACGCTCACATTCGCTCAAATACACAGTCTGTATCTATAGATCTGTGGTGGTACATCTTCTCTGAGTGCATGTCAAAACCCTCTTTATGCCTCACTAACTTTGTAAGACTATTTTAGCAGCACTGAAATTTAACGGCAAGTGTATCTCCAGACGCATTATCAAAAAAGGTGAACTCAAAGACAGTCTGAACTCACCTGACCTGTGTGTGATGAGGAGGCAGACGAGGCAAAAGATGAGATTAATAAAATAAGAGTAAAGACAGATATGGTCAACCTTCTCCGGGCTGGACAGCGCAGTGGCTGGACTCAAACAGTGCTGCCCCCCTATTGGCTGGTTAATAATCAACCCGGGACGGATCATTACTATATCTTTGGTCACAACAGGATGCAAAAATATGGTGACAGAATGTCAGATTGTTTTAAAAGTCTTTTCAGTGACTGGAATTCTTTCAGTAATCTGAACATTTGGCTGTGAATCCAGGAGCCATTTTGATTATTATATTATTATGGCACAACTTTGAATTTGTTCATCACTTAACTTAACAGACCTATACCAAAGCAAACTAAAAAAAGTTTAACTTAACGAAACTAAACAAAAATAAACTAAACAAAACTAAACAAAGATAAACTCAACTACACAAAGATAAGCTCAACTACACGAAGATAAACTCAACTAACTAAACAAAGTTAGACTTAACTAAACAAAACCGACCCAAACTTAACTAAACTTAAATAAAAACAAACCTAAACTTAACTCAACTACAACAAACAAAAGTGAACAAACCTAACCAAATCTTAAGTTAATTAAACTAAAAAAACTAAAGTAATATAAACTCAATAACCAAATTGAGCTAAAGAAAGCTAAACTAAACTAAACAAAAGATCTAAACAAACCTAAACTATCATTAGCAGTAGCACTGTTTATCTGTGAATTAAAGTGCTTCAGATTGAAACTGTTTTGTTCACTGAGTCGTCCTTCAGCTTCGGGCCGTCATGGCGCTCTACACATACATTCTGCAGAGTAGGCGTGTATTTGTCTTCTTCTGACTGCCTGGTTCCAGCTGAACGCCCCCACAATGCAGCTGTGTAACAAACAGGGTTCACCTTGATCCTCCAATTTCACCACAGAACCACAATAGTCTCTGAGACTCTCTGTGAATCTTGACACAGAGGTTTGTTTCAGAGTACGGCAACGTATTGTCCTCAACATTATTGAAGAATCTGTATAACTTTGTGTTTATTTTCGTGGACGATGCAACCGAGATTTTCCATGCAGGACAAACAAGACTGAAATGAACTGAACACACTCAAACAGCTCAGAGTTCAGGTTGGGGTTTCAGACCACTAGACTAAACAGTGCTCAACTTATGGTTGGAAAGATTTTCACGCTGGATGACGATACACTAATTTTAGAAAAACGTATTTTACTTCAGGTTTTAACATCTGGTGGACAGTTTCAAACCAGGAGAGAGAACAATATGATCATTAATGTGCTATTAAAGTTCATGTTGTCAGTACAACACTAGCTTCAGTGATGTATTTTATAGTATTTGATATTAATGTTAAACTCATAGTCAACCACTTAATACAGTGTCTCCCTGAAAGTGGCCTGACACATATTACAAATATCACAATATCAATGTCACACTGGTTTTGAGAACAGTACATGTTGCTAAAGTAAAATTTAGACTATTCTCAGTATTTCATATATCATATATTGTCATATTATATATGCAGTATATTCATACAAATGCAATACCAATGATTTGCCACTAGGTGTCACCATTTTGACTTTATGAACACCTCCCAGAGCTGCTGCTTACATCTGAAGGCCTTCCATTACAAAACACTGCGCTTTCATTTGGGGGTTAAAGTGCCAGTGTTAAAGTTGTTTCGTTGGTTTTGTTCAGAGGGAGTTTGCATCTCGACTGTGTGTGGCTCTCACCCCCATCCTGATGAAAAGCTTTTGGAATCTGGTTCTTTATCAGAGTCAACATCCCAGCCAACCTGTGCCCTCACTAGTGTGCTCTAATTAACAACAGATCCACAGAGGGTGCCATACCCACTGCCCACCACTCAGTCTCCACACAGTCCATCCATCCATCCATCTTCTTCCTCTTTATCCGGGGCCAGGTCGCGGGGGCAGCTGCCTGAGCAGGGACGCCCAGATTTCCCTCTCCCCAGACACTTCCTCCAGCTCTTCCAGGAGGATCACAAGGCGTTCCCAGGCCAGCCGAGCGACATAGTCACTCCAGCGTGTCCTGGGTCTTCCTCTGGGTCTCCTCCCGGTGGGACATGCCAGGAACACCTCCCGAGGGGAGGCTCAGCTGGCTCCTCTCAACGTGTAGGAGCAGTGGCTCTACTCCGAGCTCCTCCCGGGTGACAGCGCTTCTCAGCCTATCTCTAAGGGTGCGCCCCGCCACCCTGCGGAGGAAACTCATTTTGGCCACTTGTGTCCGGGATCTTATTCTTTTGACCATGGCCCAAAGTTCATGGCCATAGGTGACGGTAGGAACGTAGATTGACCGGTAAATCAAGAGCTTCACCTTTCGGCTCAGCTTTCTCTTCACCACGACAGACCAATACAACGACCGCATTACTGCGGCCGCTGCACCAATCCGTCTGTCAATCTCGTGCTCCATCCTTCCCTCACTCTCAAAGAAGACCCCAAGATACTTAAACTCCTCCACTTGAGGCAGGAACTCTCCCCCAACCCGGAGGGAGCAGGCCACCTTTTTCCGGTCGAGAACCATGGCCTCGGACTTGGAGGTGCTGATTCTCATCCCAGCCGCTTCACACTCAGCTGCAAATCGCCCCAGGACATGCTGAAGGTCCTGGCTCGAGGGAGCCAACAAGACAACATCATCTGCGAAAAAGCAGAGATGAAATCCAGTGGCTCCCAAGCCAGACTCCCTCCGGTCCCTGGCTGCACCTAGAAATTCTGTCCATAAAAATAATGAACAGGACCGGTGACAAAGGGCAGCCCTGCCGGAGTCCAACATGCACTGGGAACAGGTCTGACTTACTGCCAGCAATGCGAACCAGACTCCGTCTCCGTTCGTACAGGGACCGTACAGCAGAGGGCCTCTGACCCCGTAGTCCAGGAGCACCCTCCACAGAATGCCACGAGGGACACGGTTGAATGCCTTCTCAAAGTCCACAAAGCACATGTGGACTGGTTGGGCAAACTCCCATGAACCCTTGAGCACCCTGCGGAGAGTATAGAGCTGGTCCAGTGTTCCGCGGCCAGGACGAAAACCGCATTGATCCTCCTGAATCCGAGGTTCGACTATCGGCCGAATTCTTCTCTGCAGTACCCTGGAATAGACTTTCCCAGGGAGGCTGAGGAGTGTGATCCCCGATAGTTGGAACACACCCTCCGGTCCCCCTTTTTGAATAGGGGGACCACCATCCCGGTCTGCCAGTGCAGAGGCACTGTCCCCGAATGCCACATGATGCTGCAGAGAGGTGTCAGCCAAGACAGCCCCACAACATCCAGAGACTTGAGGTACTCAAGGCGGATCTCATCCACCCCCGGTGCCTTGCCACTGAGGAGCTTCCGGACCACCAAGTATTTCTTCCACCGCCCCGCAATGTCCCCAGTCGAGGTCAACAGCTCCCCACCTCCACCATAAACAGTGTTGGTGGAACACTGCTTCCCCCTCCTGAGGCGCCAGATGGTTTGCCAGAATTTCTTCGAGGCCGACCGGTAGTCCTCCTCAATGGCCTCCCCGAACTTTTCCCAGACCCAAGTTTTTGCTTCCGCGCTGCCGCACGCTTGGCTTGCCGGTACCCGTCAGCTGCCTCGGGAGTCCTCCGAGCCAACCAGTAGGCCTGTAGGCCGAAACAACAGTGATAGACCTATCCCCGACCCGAAGGTGCAGGGAGACGACCCTCTCGTTCACCGGGGAAAACTGAGCTGGGGAACTATGAGCAAGCCCACACCAGCTCGCTGCCTCTCACCACGGGCAACTCCAGAGTAGAAGAGAGTCCAGCCTCTCTCAAGGAGTTGGGTTCCAGAGCCCAGACTGTGCGTGGAGGTGAGGCCGACTATCTCTAGCCGGTACCGCTCAAACTCCCGCACGAGCTCAGGCTCTTTCCCCACCAGCGAGGTGACATTCCATGTCCCCATGGCTAGAGTCACCATCCAGGGATTGGGGCCCCCGCCCACGACCACCACCCAAATCACACCACACCAGCTCCTTCTGAACCCTCCTGCGGGTGGTGAGCCTACAGGAGGGTGGCAACACATCGTTCATTCGGGCTGCGCCCAGCCGGGTCCCGTGGGCAAGGACCCAGCCACCAGGCCTGGCTCCAGGGTGGGGCCCCGGTGACGCCAATCCGGGCAACGTACACTTCCTGTTTGTCAACTTTTTCATCAGGGGCTTTGGAACCATTCTTTGTCTGACCCGTCACCTAGGACCTGTTTGCCTTGGGAGACCCTACCAGGGGCAACCTAACAACCGGACAACATAGCTCCTAGGATCATTCAGGTGCTCAAACCCCTCCACCACGATAAGGTGCCGGTTCAAGGAGAGGCTAATCTTATCTAAACTACACTAATCTAATCAAACTAAACTAATCTAATCTAACCTCACCCACCTTACCTTACCTAAACTAAACTAAACAAAGTTAAACTAAACTAATTCAATCTAATCTAATCTAAACTAATCTAATCTAATCTAAACTAATCTAATCTACACTAAACTAACTGAAATACTGATATATATACTATACTATATATATAAAGACAACACCCACCCAACACATCCTGTTCAGCCTGCTGCCACCTGACAACAGATACAGAAGTATCTGCTGCCGTTCCACCAGACTACACAACAGCTTCACTCCTCAGGCTGTGAGGCTCCTCAATTCATCCCCCACAATCCACACCATTTCTTGTGTGTGTTTTTTTAATCTTTTGTAGTACAAGGGGACTTAAACTCAATTTAGTTTTTCAACCCTCGTGTTATACCGGAAATTGGTTAACTAGCTCCACTATTATATGTTACAGCTGAGGATGCACTAACTTAAACTTGTCGAGTCCTTATAAATGAAATTATAAATGAAGTGCACACCCATGTGTGTCCACTGGGCGACAGCAGAGGATAAACTCAAGTCTCACTTCATTCAACTGTCAGTGAAGTATCAGCACATCTGTCTTTAAAGATATTTCAGGGTTTAAAGATTCAAACTACACTGGTCACTGCACGGTCAACTAAAGAAATAATTTACTCTTAGAGTCAGAGAGGAGGACAGTTGAATTAAAGATGACTGAAAAGTGCGAAAATAGACAAAAACCAAGAGGATGAAAGTATTTTGGAAATGACTTTAGTTTGTCTCTGTCTACTTTTTTCATTTAGGTTTATTGAAACTTTATCTGCACGATGTTTTGACAAAGAAAAACATTTTGCCAGGACAGAAGAATAAACTGAATAATACTGACAATGAAAAGGAAGAAATAAAATGATTTTTATATTGGTTGGATGGATTGTTATAATGATGATCATAATGCACAATTATGAAGACCTCAGTCCACTGTTACTGTCTGTGCAGATTTTATCAATTTTCAAATTGCAGTGTGATTATTCCTTCGTACAGTTCATAGTGAGGAGTGTAAGTGACATTCAAGTTCAAATAAGGTCAATATGCAGTTCATCAGCTGAAACCTTCTCCACTGGCTGCAGGTCACACATCAGTTTGAACCTCCCTTTCTCCTCTTTGCTTAACTGCCACTCTAACTCACTCACCACGTGATTCTGGTTAGCAGAGGTGTTTAACAGCCTCCCACATAAAATATAAATATTACAGGCTGTCGTTAAAAAAAAAGGTTATCTGTTCCTGAAAGTTCAGTCGCCTTTCCATGAATACTTACCAGGAGACATGAAACATGTATTTCAAAGGGGGTCCCTGCTGTTCTGAGTGGAAACCCTTGACATCACCAAGAATGGATCATTGAATTGAATTCTTCTTCTTCTTCTTCTTCTTCTTCTTCTTCTTCTTCTTCTTCTTCGATTGACCTGACAGAAAGTAGATAATTTAGTTTGTAATTTTCATGATCGTCATCT
>OMLP01017263.1:0-24111 GCA_900302685.1 Spondyliosoma cantharus
TTTTCACACAGTACTAACCCTGGCCTCCGCCCAACGAGTCACTGGGATAGGCTCCAGTAATCCCCCTGAAAAAGGGGGACTATAACATCACCGCGACCCCGAGAGGGATAAAGCGGTCAAGAAAACGGAACGGAACGGAACACAGTACTAACCAAGAATCAAACTAACAAAGTGTCTCCTCTAATTCAGTTACAAGCGTCTTCACAATAAAAGCCCCTCATTATATAGTCATTTAAAAGCTTTTATTCTGAAGCAGCATTACAGGAACGGTTGTGTTTTCAGCAGCAGTAACTACACCCGACAGCTGAACCAGCTGAAAGTGAACACTATGAAACAGTCAAACACAGCAGATGATTAAAGAAAAAACAGGACGAGAGAAACTCAAGGTGAACACACTGACTTTAAAAACCTCTTTCTCTCAGGTTTCCTGCACTGACGACAGGTGAATATTGATTTTAGGGGGAGACGGGTGCTTGTCGCGGGTTGGCTGCAGTCATTGCAGTCACTGCTTCTCTGATGGACAAACCAATCAGTGCGGCTCGGTTTGACTCGACACGGCCATGAGGAAAACATTGGGCATGCTCCTTCCCACGGAGTCTCTGCAGGTGTTTTATCAAGTTCGTGGTGTAAAGGTTGAAGTTGAAGTCGAACGCTCCTGCTACACATTGAAACACTTGCTTTGCTTAACTTGCACTCAGCTGTTTAGCTACTTTCTTCTGTTAGCACACAGCTGATCTGATGACCGTCCCACTCAAGCTCCTCCACAGTTATATGAATAAGTGTTTATCTTAATGAAACAAGCAATTTACAAGTTGGTGCTTTTAAGTGGGTTTAGCAAATCTGATTTGGAGCACCAATACAAGCAAGTAAGAAAAAAGTATGAGAGTTGGGATAACAATTCCAAAATGTTCTTACAAATTTAAAGGTGCGATATAGTTTCAGTTTAAAACTTAACAGAATGTGAAGAAAAACAGTTTTCACTTTATGTCAAAGGTGTCTATGTGCTGTCTTGCAGAGAGATCCTTATTGAAGTTAGCATGCCAACCAGCTACCCCTACTCACTTTGTACCTCAAGAGATGACAGTCCGATAATAAAAACATCTGGCAGAGTCAGCTAATATAAATTTGCTAGCTAACCAGACAACCAGCCAGGCAGGCAGTTAGACAAAAGAACTTCATAGTTGTTACGACCAGGGCTTAGGGGAACCCTGGCGCAACATGAAAATGAGACTCCCCTCTTCCTCCAAGCACCACCAGCAGCAAAGGATTTTTAAATAGTTTTATTAACAAAAATATTTTGTCCACAATCACACAATGCTGGCCATCTTGGACAGCAGAGGAGGAGAGCCTCCAGGAACTGGGTGGAGCTGGCCTTTAAACTTCTGGTTCCAAGGCAGCAGCCAATCAGCTCCCCGGGGCAACCTGCAACCAATCACACGCACACATTCTCACTCAGGTAAAAAGAGGGATATTAAAACAGTCAAGCATTTGTGACCTCTAGGGTCGTAACATAGTACATCCTGTCAATTCCTGAAATAAAACATAAAACGCATCTACAGCACAACAAAGTTGGAAATATTAATAATAAATATACTTATAATTCACAAATAAGGAAACGATTTAACTAGTTAGCCAACTCATCAACAGCAGAAGCACAGAAAATCAAGGAGAAATGATGAAATAAACACAATCTGAGCAAGTCAACAACATCGGCAGGCGTGACGCTCTGCTTCTGAAACGCCTCCAGCGGGACACACCAGGTAACAGAGGCATGTCTGGGGAATTCAAGGGCTTACTCTGATGATGTGCTGTCCCCTATTTGTGTGGATTATACCTCTTCTTAATTCTTACATATTACCTTTAACTGTTAAAATATTTTATACCAGAAGTTTCCCTGTGTTTGCAGTTAACATGCAGCTGTTTAATTTACTTGCTTATTTCCTTTGACTGTTTGGCCTGTGTCTCTCTCTGCCAGTCTGTCAAATGTGCATCTCAGCGGGTGTCAGGGTGTGGTGTGATGAGTCAGACCTCTGACCAAAGTCTCACATATTTATTGTTATTGTCCTTGATTCAACTGTGACTTTCACTAAAGGAATGAGCTGGTAGCATGACAGAGCTCTTACTCAGTGTTTTGTTACAAGCACACGCAGAGAAGCAGAGTTGCTTGGTAGTTAAAGCAACTCTTTTGAACTGCTTTGTCTTTCTAACATTTGAAAGCACAATCATCTCTTTCTGAAGCCTCTGATGATGTCAAAGTAGGCCTGTTTTTGATATCCGCTCTACAGGGAAAGAGAAAATAAGATGTGTTTTGTCATGATGTTAGCAGCATTCTTTTGCAGAGAAATCGAATCAGACCATGACAGTGTCTCCTGAGGCGAGCCAACAGAAGCGTTGCTGGGGCATATTTGCTTTTCCTGAAACAATGAATGCTAACAAATAATTATCTACTGATGTTTTGTATTCCTCTGTACAGTAGTAGACAGAAAGCCTGGCTTCGTGTATCAGGACCATGTATTGTTCTGAAAATGTCTGAAATGTGTGTGACTTTGCTGACGTGTCAGCGTTGGACAATGCTAATGCATGTTGTTTGAATCACAGAAAGTCGAGTTAATAGATAGGGATACACTCATTTAACTTTTCCCACCCGATACCCAGTGGAGACTTTCATACCAGCATGTTCTGTAGGCTAACATGACATTATTGTGTAATAGTTGTAACTCAGTCACTTCCTGTCGTAGGATTACATACTGTGTACATGGAAAAGGCTTTTATCAGCATAATTACATGTTTCTACACCACACCACTCCACCAGTGTATGGCTTCAGACTTTTTTCCCAGACCGAAACTGGCCCACTACACAAATTAGTTCCTCCAGAAATGTTTTTAACTTAATGTTGTTAATTAGTAGGACACGGCATTAAGGTTTCAAGGTGATTTATCTGTCATTATACAACACAGGCTTACATGATGAAATGGAGGTTTGTGTTTGCTACACAATATACAAGAATATATATACAATAAACTGTACATACTGTATATACATAAATGCATAGTGGTGAGGGTGAATGCAAACAGCAGAAACAAAATACTGATGCTAATATGGTCAGCACCTTCATCTTTACAGTTCAACATCTGAGACACTGTCCATTAACTATGACTGAGTGTGAGCGCCACGCATCATTGATGTATACACAGAGTGCATCTCTCCTTGTCCTCTCCTCCTTGTCTGCTCTAAACACGTCTGTTAATTGAGTGATCTGGGCTATGTTGTGGTGGAGGCAGGTCTCTGTAAAGATGTAGGCACAACAGTGTCTGACTCTCTTTGTCCAGCCTAAGTCACAATTGTCCAGTTAATTATCCTGCAACCGGACATTAGCCAGGAGCAGCCTCAATTCCAAGCATATCCAGTATCTCTCTCCTCATCTCCCTGTGGCGGTCTGACTGGTCAGATTGGATGGTCAAAAGATGCTGTGTGCAGTGATAATCTCAAAACCACTTGTTAACTCAGCATGCCATTCTCAACACCTCCAGTTTCACAGTATAATCCTTCCCATTCAAATTCATGTATTATGAAGCAAATTAGAGAGGTAGCATACCATTTTTTCCTTCCTAATACCAATTCCGATACAACAACTTTTTTGTGTATCAGCCGATACAGATTACTGATCCTATATCAGGGCCTTGAATGATGTGTTATCACGTCGGTGACAGAGTTATGAACTCACTGACACTCGATTCATTTTAGGCAGTATCAGAGGCATTTCCAATACTGTTATCGCTATCAAAACAACCTGAAACCACAGGCAGGAAGTGGCATATTATCAGTGATAGCTTTATGCACATTAGGTTACTACTTTAAGAGAATGAGGCTGAACATAAAACTGTATTTAATGTGGATGATTGACATTTAGTTTGTTCTTGAATGGCTTAATAAGGTCGGTATCTGCACCAATGCTGATCCAAAGGATTGCGTTGCTGTTTAAAGATCTATGAGCATGAAGACTTATTTAACAGCATAACACTGAGCAGCAGTTAGCAATGCTAGGAGGAAGGACTCCCTGGAAATACAGTGTTCAAGTTATACAGTAATCTACCAGGTATGTGCGCTTGTTCGTATTCGATTGGTCAACACAAGGTGTTCCTGCCAGGTTCAACATCTTTTTCAGAAAAGCTTTCATTTATTTGCTGGAGCCCCCTGGTGTGGCATTAAAAGTGTGGCCTTGTTGAAATGAATAAGTTGCATTTTACTAAGCAGTGCTAATCAGCCTGAATATCATGTCTTAATCTTATTGGGTAAGATCTAAGTGGTGATAAACCCTCTTTGTATACAAGGTCTGCTTCAGATGTCACAACTCTTTTTCTTTGTGTTGTGTTTTTAATAAAGACAATGCTGACTGTGAAAGTGCTCATCTTTATTTTTTGTTAAGGCTCAAAAACATGTCAGGAATGTGAAAACTGTGCAGGACATAAACCTTCATGTAGGTAGAATCCTCACATACGTTGAGAAGAGGACTGCAGGTAAGAGCGTGTCCTCCCACCATTACATCTCTGCAGAGCAAGAGCAAGCGCCTCACCTCGCTTGTTTCCTGAACATTACAACTACCAGAAATTAGTTTTTCCCAAAGAAGTCTTCTCTACTTGCCCAGCAGAACAAAGGACTCTTTGTGCTTCCCAAACCACCACCTCGCTTCGTTTAGCAAACTGTGCAGTTCAGCAACTGGCATGCCACATGCAGTCGAGCTGAGGCGGGAAGGGTGGAGAGAGGTTTGACTGCAATGTGCTTTTGGGTTTGCAGCATAAAATGGCCAGGGTCTTTTGTGCTTTTCCTGGTCCATGTTGATGTGCCCCTTTTAGGAGTTGAGAAATATAAAGTGAGTTTGATCAAATCAATGCAGGTCAGCTTTATGGACAAGATTGGCTCTTCTGTTTGATTGATTCACATCAAAAAGTTGATTATCTAATCAAGCATACTTTTCAAATGCCATCAAGTACAGTGTGGTGCAGAGTGACAGCAGCATCAGATAAAATGGATGATGACAGCTGATGACAGCTTTTTCGTTTTCTATCACATTTCATCATTTGAATCCCAGTTTTCTGACTTTGTTGTTGCCAAACATTCAGATGCCTGCACAGCTTCTTAGAGGAGTGGATAGTGTACTTTCTGTTGCTATTTTGGGCGTTGAGCTGAAAGTAAAAAATCAGCTGAGACGAGGATCAAACACAGGCATAACTTCAGGTCTCAGAAATATAGGAATTGTCTGAAGTAGGAGTCAACAAGGCAGGTTGAGCTGAATTACAGCAATAACAGTGTGACCCTGCTCCAGCTGATGATATTGAATTTGTTTGTTTTTTTGCCGATCCTTCTTAACATCAGAAGTCAGCATCACAAGGGCACCTCATCAGGATGTCGGGGCCTTGAATACCTTTTTTCTTTTTCCTACTTATCTTGCCATTGTGCTTCTTCTCTGGACCATCCATGCAGTCTCTCAGTCAGCTCAACAAGCAGCAGGTTGCGTAACATGGCCCACTGAAGATTCACAGCCGTTAAACCCCTGTGACCAAAGCAGTCTGTGTTTAGATGATGTTGGGGCAACGTGCAAATCCTCTGCTAGCTGGTTGTGGGTAGGTTGTCAGCTATAGCCTGTAGTTAGTGTTTTTAGTATTTCTTGCGAATGCGTGAGTAAAAGACAATGGTTGTGCATGTGATAACTTTGTTTCAGTTTTGGTTTTGAATCATTTTAGACAGAACTTCAGTGTTAAAAGTCAGTATTTATTTAATTTAGAAACTATTTCAGTTTGGTCACCTGTAATACAAAGGTGTGTAAAAAATGCCTCCTTGTAGGTTCTAATGTCTTCCCTGATTATAGTGAGATGTACCTAATATTGACAGTATAAGACTGATTTAACTACTCATCAGAATAAAAGTATGAAAGTAATTTTGGCATTAGCTACTGTACCAACGTTTGTTTCTAACCTAAATTTGTGATAGATTGTGGAGTTTGTGGAGTGTTGGCTTAATGGATAATGTCAGTCCATTACATGAAGCAAAAAAGACATTAAATATCATTTTCAGCATTGAATTCCAACTGAAATGTTCCCATTGAAACACGTAACGTCTTTGCGGCTTGCATGGGTTAGTGCCTTGCTTTCCCCCTCCATCAAAACATGTAGGAATGTGCATGTTTTACACCAGTTTGTGTCCTTGACTAAGGCACATTATGTTATACATTGGGACATATGTGGTAAAAATAAAGATTCTTCTTCTTCTTCTTACCAGGTCTCAGTGTTGCATATGAAACAACGGAAGTAGTAGCGAGGACTGAACATGGTGGCAGATTAGCTTGCTATCGACTCATGTAACCGTACCCTGCTGGTCTTGGTGGTCTCTTGAAAGTCTCCCTTATGCTGTGATGGATATTTACAGTTTGGATAATAATTGTATTGTTTGTTTTTGTCTTCTCTTCCAAATGAGTTTAGTAAACTTCAGTGGACTTGTTTTAAAAACTGCCAACAGTCATCAGCAGTCGCCCTCAGTGAGTAAACTATTATTATTAATGGGGGCAATGATGCCAAAACTATGAAAATGAAATCTGAAGCTAGAGTTACCCTTGAGTCACTGGATGTCTTTGTTTCACCACAATATGATTCTGTTTAAAGAGAAAAACATGAAGTCGTTTCCTTAGTTCAGGTGCCTCCACTTTTCATCACAGGGCTGGAAACTCCCTATTGGTTTAATTACTATTGTGGAAGTCCATTCATCCACCTGCTCCTGTTTCTGTTCCCTCCATTAAGTTTGACCTTCTTGAATTGAAACATTGTTCATAAATTTCATTATTCCCATGAAATGACTCTTGTTTTCCCTGTCGGTCACAATGGCATTTGTTCAGCTAAATGTCCTGACCTCATAAATATTCCCCCCTTTTTTCCTCTCTGCCATAGTAGCACATGTGGGCAGATACAGTATGAACTGAAGGATGTTATTTAGTTTTTATATGATAGCCATGTGAAGATAAGTGTGCAATCACTCCCTCAGTAATGATGTTCCAGTGCCAGAAAATTACAGTCATAGATGGTCTGAATGGCTCCTTCACCTCAAAGGTAGAAAAATGTAATTACAGTCCTGCTTTGAAACGGGGCTTCGTCTTTTCTGCCTCAGCCTCCATAAGGCAGCCTGTGTTTTCTGGCCCACAGCAGCCATTCTTCTCCACCCTGCTGATCACTGTGCAAACAGGAACATATCTTAGTTGTATTTGTAGAGGGTGTGGGTTGAAAAACTGGAACACGTGGTTGCTAGGGTTCACATAAGCACTGATGTCTCGCTGTCAGTAAATGGAAGAGATCATTTATTCAGCCACTGTTTGATTATGACTCTCAAAGACAAACTAACAAATCAACATATTGTGTAGAAGAGGATGTATGCACTATAATTTGATGCAGCAGATATAGCGACAAAAAGTGTGTGTCTAACTTCCAGTCTTATGCGTCATGGTATTAATTCTGCTGGTTCCTAAAACTATCATCCCTGTAGCTGCAGCTTGCAGTCCATCAGTAAATAACATGTAATGGCTGCTGCTGCTGCTGCTGCTGTGATGTACTGATGTCTCACTGTGACTGAGGCCTTCACTTTGTGCATTCAGGAGGCTTGGTGTACATATTCCCCAGCAGACAGAGCTGCTGTGTTTGTCTCTAACCAGTGGCAGGCAGAGCCCTGCACAGAGCAGCGTACAGTGGATTTATCGACCCGCTGCTCACCAGCAGACACAGGAGAGCAGCCATTAATCAGTCTCCAGGAGCAGGATGATCCAGGGCAGCGCTGGTTTTCTTTTGGGCTCTTCTTTCCCACAAAGGTGGTTGTATTGTGAAGATACAAGACAATAACACACACAGGTTATATATTTAGTATTGTTTGTCATAGCTGAAATCCCCTTTAAACCAGTGATCATTTTGGGAGCTGATTCCGATTTAGTTTAGTTGCATTTTAGTCATTGGAATGAAGTTTTAGGGTAGTTTTAGTCAAAAGCAGTTAAATTACCCATATTACCCAACTGAATCTTGAATCTTGAATCTTTGTTTTGATGTAATATAAAAGTTCAGTTCAAGTTCTAGGAAATTAAATGAGACAAAAATATTTTGGGTAGCACACTCAAGACATGCTGAAGAAAGTAAACTGGGACATTGTGGTAACAGTGGGTTAGTTCAAAGAGCTGAGCGAGATATGCTTGAAATGTAGCCTCTGCTACTAAGTATCAGCCACTTTGGTTTCAGCTCTCAAAAACCAGAGATAACACAAGATGGTTTCAGTTAACTCTGAACTGAAAACAAGGGTTGCTATCTTTCTTTTTTCTGATCTCGGACGCAGGCTCTGAAATTGCCTGCTAGTGTTATTTGATGGTCAGTGACCTGAAAACACATTTGGGTCTTGAGTAGCCTCTTAAAGGTGGACTGGCAGCCCTGGCCTGAGTCTGGCTTAGCTGCGAATACTTGGAGCCTGTCCAGTGAGTGCTTTCTCTCTGAGGCCTTCACAAAAACATGACCTATTTTACAGGGAAGTAAGGGTGACACACAGCCTGTTCTTTTATTCCTGCCATGTTCCTATTCTTGCATTCTCTAATTCTAAGTTCTCATTTAACCACCAATTTAAACACATTGATCAAAATGTTTTATTTATGGTGGTCTTGTAATAAGTGGTTTACAGTATTAGATTTGGGTCAACCTTTTCAGTCTGTGTCTCTTCCGTGTCAGTAATGATCAGCATCTTTCAGCTGCAGAAGGCAATTCAGTATGATGACAGCTTTCAGCCGTCTGCTCACAGTGTTCCCTCCATTCCTGAACATGTTGAAGAATGGCCTAAATGGACTTTGACTAATTGCGCATAAAAGTGAGTCACAAGATTTTGTGCACATGGAAAATTTTCCCACAGGGCGGCCGGCTGGCTCTCTACAGCTGAGGCTGGATTACAGATGTGTGATTATGGCCTGTAGTGCTGTTTTCCCAGGCCGTGGTTTAATTGTTTGATATGATTACACCAGCAGCTTGCAAACATTCAAAATTATGAATGTGTGTCCTTGTGAAAATGTATTTATTTACAGCTAAGATAAGTATATGTTGTACATACCATAATGCGTCAGATGGCTTTAGACCTGCTTGTCACTGTCATGTGAGACCATGCAGTGAAGTTGTGTCTCAGTATTAAAAACATGGGAAACAGTTTTGTGACGGGTCACTGGCTCACTGTCATGGTGTTTGAGCTGGTACTGCTTACGCTGCAGCTACTTCTTTACTCTTGTACCAACACACCTAGACACAACGATTGTGGTTTCAGGGCTCCAGACTGCAATGATGTAGTCAATGATTTTTGGAGACAGTCTAGTTCAATTTTATCCATTGCTGTGTGAACCTGTGCAACTTGCAAATATGTGCCCTGTGACTTTGTTTTTAAAGTCATCATCGTCTCCCCAAGGAGAGATGAGACATTTACATTTACATTAAGCAGATGCGTTTGTCAAAAGTAACTTACAGTAATTCATACACACATTCAAACACTGATGGCGGTGGCTGCCATGCAAGGTGCCGACCAGTACACCAAGAGCAGTTTGGGGTTCAGTATTTTGCCCAAGGACACTTCGACATGCAGACCAGGGGAATCGAACCAGCGACCTTCCAATAACAAGACGCTGGCTCTACCCCGAGTCACAGCCGCCTGAGACAGTGCCAAAAAGGGGAAACATTATTGTTTTAACACTTAAACACAGTTTAAACTATTTGATATCAATTGATGTTTTTTATGATATTGTCACTGCCTGTCAAAACCACTTATCTCCAAAATGACAGCCATGTGTTCAGCTTTGGGGGAATGTTTTCTTCAGATGATCTTCTCAACTCATAAGTGAGCACTCCCCACTTCAGTTTCATCAAAAAATTCAAAAACACCAAATTTGAAGATGTGTGATTTGGACTGGACAGCAGTGATATATGGTTTTAGGAGGTGTTGCATCATTTTATGACTTTTTACTTTAAGACAAAACAAATGCTTTGTTTTTTCATAAGTTGTCTTTTTATTACCAAAGAATTAATTAGTAATGCATTTAAAATGGAAATTAATATGAGTGTCATTCGTTGCATGACAATTTGAACGGTGCTTCTAAATTTGTTTGGGAGCAGTAGTGCTGCCAGTGGATAAGTGGGTCTAGAGCCCTGGGTTTTGTCATGTATGTAACCATGTCAGCAGTCACCATGTTTAAACTTCCTCAGTTGGACCATTTGGCTGCACACTGCCACATAAACACAACAACTGTCTGTGAGATGTTTGTGGAGTTCTTATAAATGCAGCATTCACAGTCATGTTTACAGGCATCATACATGGAATGTCATTGTAATTGTATTAGAGAAGATGTGCAGCCTACTGTAAGCGATCCAGTGCATCTCTATGGTTCTTTTCCTTTTTTTGTTGGTGTCACTGTGGTATGTACAGTTTCTGTGCACACTCTGTCACCCACCAGAAATGCATTGTTTGAATTGTTTGAGTGTAGTTCCTTTCTTCATCAAAAGTTTGCAGAGCTGTTTTTTCTTGGTAGTTCATGGCTTACATTGTTTGCCTGTCTTCATTCCTTATTTGAATTTTTTGCAATATTTAGAAATCTAGGAATAAATAACGATTCCTTTAAAAACAGTTAAAGTGCAGTCACTTCTTCAATAGAACAGTTTAAGACAGTAGTGCTACAGAAACTTACATAAATCTAGGAATAAATAATTCCCTTAAAACTCACTCACAGAGCTCATTTTGCTTGCAGCACCGCACTTTGAAGGGCAAATGCTAGAAACATCTGTGGCAACCCAAGTCTTGTGTGAATGGCACCCACTAGGAATTAACCTGCGCAAGCAGACTAGTATACAGTTAATGGGTTAAACGCGTGTTTGTGATCCCATGCCAAAGGCTGGCCTCATGTGTGAATGTGGTATTTGTGCCAGCGATCATCTGAGGTCTCAGTGGGTCTTGTCCAGCACCCGGCCCTCATAGTTGAGTCGTGGTGCCATAGAGCTGGGGGTATACAAGCCCTAAGCCCAGGGCTCATTACCACAATGCCCCATTATAGCCTGTGGATTAAGGTTGTGATTAAACAAAAACCTCATTTCCCCATCTAGAGGCCAGATCAAACAGCCTGCATACAGTTCCTGCATTGTTCGCCTCAGTTTGTCCCTTCCTTTGTCACTTTCCTCACTGAGGCCTTGAGGGTACACCAACATTTGAAATATTGTACTTGAGCTGCACAGTTGATGCACTTATCACAGTTGGTACTGTATTTTGATTTTGGTTGTCTATTTTTATTTTTTTTATCATCTGAATACATTAGCTCTGGGCAATGATTAGCCACATTAGGAATCTGCTTCCTTTTTCTAGAAACATTCATACACAGTAAGTTGCTTGGTATTTTCCATTATTCTGTTGAGGCATTTGGTCTCCCCCTGCCTACTGGTAGACAAAAGGTCAGTGTCAAATTCAGTAACACAAGTGGATTCTTGTGTCCTTAGAGTCGTCTCGGTAAAGTACAACAAGAACACAGAAAAGCTTTTTTGTGGTTTCAGATGTTCAGCCTGAGACTGTGTGACCAAGCATTTTTATGGACAAATGTTTCTGCTTTCTGCAGCTGCTGTGGTACATGATGTGTTTATTTCCCAGTCTAAGGTTATGATCATGTAAGGTCCTATCCAATGTGAAATGTGAACTTGGGGATTTGCTCCCATCCGATGTGTTTCCTTTGTCTGGGAATGGTAGCTCAACCATCTGATCTTCATGTCAAATGGCGTGACAGAAAGTGTCAGAAACAAGTCTAAAAGTCTCAGCATGCGTTGGAGAAAGTGTTGGGACATGGAACAGTGTCGGATAACCCTCCCTTCTTTGCCTTTCTGACATCACAATCAGAAGGTTGCATTCAACAGTTTATGAAATTTTCTGAACCTACAACCTGACAAGCACTCACACTTTACACAACTATTGGCCAGATGTGTGTGAAAGAATCTAAGCAAGCTTTAAACCCTTTTTTAGTCTTCCCATAATTATATCCATTAAATTCTGTGTGCGAAACTGTGTTCAAGCGCAGACTGTCCAAAAGAAGGTGCCTGTTTGTACAACCCATCATATCTTCCTTTTTATTATGGTGGGTTTTTCACCCTCAAGAGCAGCCATGTGGACTTGTTTGCTTGAAATGGAGCCCCTTAGGGTTCTGTGTAGTTTCTTTATGGTTGGCCCAAGGGAGCTGGATTAATTTAAGAAGTGCAAGAGCCAAAGAGTTTTTGTATTATTATAACCCCTCCTTCCCAACAGCTAGAAGTAGCATGCATTCGGCAACTATGGGTTAGATGATTAAACGGACTCAGATGTGGGTGGTCATGACATTAGACAATACTATTCATGTTATTTTAACTTGTTCCCATTGTAAGGCATCCACTACAAATCCCATACATTGTATATTAATACACACACAAGGGAGAGAGAGAGATAGTTATCAGAGCACAACAGGTAGGTCCGAGTGAAAATACAACAGAATCATAAGCCCCATTCACACAGCTGTTTGCGGGGATCCTGCGCCAATTCTCCGCCTCCTCCTCTGTGTGAAAGTTTCAGATGCGGCGAGGGGGGAAATTCCGCTCCGGTGCTGATCCTCCTCTGGAGGTAGTATCAGAGGGGCAGTATTGGCAAACTGAACCAGTGTGAGTGGATAAGCCGGCTGCACGTATCGAGGCCGTGCCGATCTTACAGTCTGATAACTGCACAGGTCCCACAAAGCAACGTTACACGACCAAACAAAAGTAAAATAGTAACTGTAACTGTCTTTGGTAACTTATATGAGAAAGAAAATACCGCAGATATACGTGGAGAAGCGTTTGTCCTCCTGTCTGTCCTCCCGCCTGTCCTACCGACTCTTCGTCACATTTCTGCCCGAAAAACAAGTGTTTATTTTGAAACAAAATCACAGTGACGCTCAGCCCTCCGACCGAGACTTCATGGAACTTTTCCTCTAGAAAACAGCCTCCGTCCCCGCGAGTGAGAGAGTCAGACAGCGTCCAGTTTACTGATGGAGATTATGTAATCATGTAATTTAGAGCGAAAAACGTAACTTTGACACTTTCCAGGATGTTTGGTGGGTCAGGATCTCAATCACTGCACATTATAACAGCATCCATATGATTTTAAACTCTCAGCAGGTACATGTTTAGATTGACAGGAGGACACCAGGGGAAACACCTTGAAAACACACCTACGTCATCATCATGACATGTACCGTCACGCCTCCCTAGCAGCCGCAGCGCCGGCTTTCTGTGTGAATTACACATTGGCGATCATGTGGCTTCTCTGTGTGAAAAGGGGCTAGTAGGTTAAAAGACCAGTATAACGACCAGGATCACACACCCAGCCATGGTCTGTTCACCCTGCTGCCATTTGACAAAAGACAGAAGTATCCACTGGTGTACCACCAGACTACAGAGCAGCTTTTTTACTCATCCTCAACACTCCATCATCTACAACTTACATTTTGTTGAACAACCCTGTGTCATAAAATGACAATTCAATTATACGTTGAACTTTTTGAACCTTTGAACTTTTGTTTATCCCATGCGAATGTGGCACACAAAACACAAGCATGGGGTGACAATTTCTAAATCACATACAGTCCCCTCCCTGGTAATACTAATACTGTGCGAATAGGGCCGTAGAGTGGATATGAATCATTGGAATGTGTTTTTACTGTAAGTGTTGCACTATTGGCATTTGCAGAGATACAATGATTCACAAGTTAAAAAGAATGTGGAACAGTCGTAAAGTAGGGGGGCTAATGGCCCTTTGAACCCTCTATTGCCAGCGTCCTTTGATTGCCCCAGTTTGCCATTGTTCCAGATTTGAAGCTTGATTCTCAGTTCTTTGTGCAAATCAGAAGGTGTTCTTACCATGTGGCCTGACAGCTAATGATAAATTATCTGTTCCCAGAACAGTCTTTTTTGTTATTGTGTGAGAGAGCATGTCAGTCAAGATTCTCTGAAACCAGAGCCTTTCCCTGTGAGTTGCTGAACTGGTTTGAAGACTTTATGTATTTCCAAAGCTTTAGTTACTCATCACATGTGACTTTGGTTCACAGCATTTGTAGCATTTATATATCTATCATTGAGTTCTCTCTATGTTACTCAGAGACAGACAAGATCTGAGTATCTGTGCTGTTTGCTCTGCACTGTAGATGAAGTACAGCAAGGGTCATGACAGCCTGTACAACTGAATAATTCATTCAGTGGGTGGGTTTCACTGTAGATTGTTTCAGTTCTTCCTCCCTCCCTCCCGAAACACCCTGCAGACATGGAGGCCTGTCTAAAGGACATGATTGATTATAGATCGTCTGTGATGGGTCAGCAAATGGCACAGCGCAAATGGGAGTGGGTGAAGCCAGTGAACCAGTTACAAAGACAGGGAAAGACATGCTGCTTAACTGTAGCACACAGAGTGTGCAGCATTAGCCAGGGTGAAGTCCTCCATTATGCAGCTGTCTCTCTGCTAACTTCCATTAGCCAGTTGCTCTTGCAGCCAGGGACTCACTGATGAATGAAAAGACAACCACAGAAGTTTCCATTCTGTACCTTTGAAGCTGGTGCAAAGGATTAAACTCCTTTTAAACTGGGACATCTAATTGTTGCAGTACTATTACTGGAACATTTAACTGTATGTTTCACCAGAGTGATGATCTTGTACATCGCTAAATATAATGATTTTACTTTGTGCGACAGATACCCCATCCCTTACCACCAAATGCCAATCTTCTGCTTTATCACAGTTGAAACAGGAACCCTTTCACCCAATTGTGTTATTGCACTGATGCAAGTGCACATTTGAGATCCAGAGCCGTTTTAACAGATCTGGTGGCAGGAAGGATTACATTTTAGACATTAGAAGACATTAAACGCCAAAGTCACCAAACAGTGACAATTGAAAGGGAAATTATGGCCTTCCTATTCCCATTCATTTAGATAGGCACCTGGTCTTGTTAGCCTACTATAATTACCCAGGGGTGTTGCCAAAATGGTTGCTGAGTGGAGAAACTTTGCAGGACTTTGTTGAAGCCTAAAGCTCTGCCTTCCATGCATTTTAGGTGGAAGTGTGGGTGAAATGTAAAATCATAATGTATTTAACAGCTAACAGGTCATTTGGTTTTTGAGGAAAATGGTAATTCTGATCCTTGATACTAGATTAAAGGTTTTCAATCTATGAGGTCTACCACCCTAAAGTATGGGAGGGTTGAAGGGGGAGCACTGAAGATGACATGAATCAAACATACTGCATGAGGTGAAAGGGACAGGTGCACGAGTCATTGTAGTTTGACCGACTGATTTAGCTGGCTTATCAACATGATCAGCAGTTAGAGCTGCAGCAATCACTGTGACACACACGCCTGGAGGCTGTTAAGCTACTTTAAAACCCATTGAACCCTTTAACCACGCCTGATTGCTGCAATTTGTCTCAAAACGTACTCATTTTAGGAGTAATAACTCAAATCTGACCATAGTTATAATACACATATTCTTAGATTCAGTGTGATATCATTATATCCACAGTCCGTTGTGAATGAACATCCATAAATCTACTCAGAAGTCATAGAAAAAGAGATGCCTTGTTACTCTAGAACTTGCCTGGGAATCATGTTAAATCAAGTTTTCTTTAGTATCATAGTAATCAAGTGATCATTGTCTGTACTATCATTGCTCATAGCTCATTCAGAATAATGGTGCCAATTTGCCAAAATGTAAACAGATAAAGGCTGAAAAGTGGAGCAGACGTTGTAGCCATGACATCCCTATTCCTTATTGTAGTTTCATTGGTTTGATTTGTTCATTCAGGATGTCTTGAGAAACATTTTGAATTTTTCCAGAATCAGAACAAGAGCTATTAAGCTCACGTTGTTAAGAGGATTACACGCAGCCAGGATACCAATCATCTACATTTAAAATCACAGTATTTTTATACTGTATGCACATGGCTGCTGACTCATATTCAGACTGTGTAGAGTCATTAAATATTATTCCTGAGAAACACAGAGGGTTGTTTTAGTCTTAAAAATAATATTTTGCATTCAGAGGACATACACTGACAATACAGATATGTTAATATGTTTCACTTAAATCCCAGCAATACTGGCCTAAACAAGGAAACATACAATTGATCAGTCTCATGTCTCATTATAGGTATTAATTATCCTCTGTCTCTTTCTCTCTGTCTTTTATTCAATGTATAATGTGTATCCATGCTGTGGATTAATTAACTCACAATAGTCTCATGAGTTTTGTATAATGCTGTTTCATTACTAATCAATCAATATTTCTTGTTGGTATGGCTGCAACACAGGATGATTTTCGAGGAAATGGAGTTCCTTAATCTGCATACAAGTTTCTGAGAACAGAGGACACAGTTTGTGGTTGGCCACAGTTTTATTTATTCTAAAAATTAAAATAAAATATAAAAATTAAAATGAAAATTCACATGGCGTAAAGAAATATTGGAAAGCAAATACAGTTGCGATTTAATGACCGCCATACTGCCACTCTGGCTTTTTATGACATCAAAATCACACGAGCACAAATTTTGAGGGGGCGGCTGTAGCTCAGTGGGTAGAGCAGGTCGGCTACTGATCGGAAGGTTGCTGGTTCATATCCCGGCTCCGGGCTGGGCTAAGCTGCATGTCGAAGTGTGCTTGAGCAAGATACCGAACCCCAAATTGCTCCTGATGTGCAGTTGGCACCTTGCATGGCGGCCTCTGTCATCAGTGAGGGCCCTGCAATGAGCTGGTGACTTGTCCAGGGAGTACCCTGCCCTCGCCCGGAGACAGCTGGGATTGGCTCCAGCAACAAACCCCATAAAAAGGGATAAAGTGGTTACGTACAATGACATGACATGACAAATTTTGAGAAAACTAGCATTAATTAAAAATCTTATTCAATTAATGTCATACATTTTAGAATGACCCCCTTCCAAGTGTTTCTCACTATTGTGTTGTGTCTTTCAGCTGTTACGAGAACTGAAACACCCGAATGTGATCGCCCTGCAGAAAGTGTTCCTTTCCCACAGCGACAGAAAAGTTTGGCTCCTCTTTGACTATGCTGAACATGACCTTTGGGTGAGTCTTTCTATATGCAACACCACATGTGTGTACATGGTGTCACCTAATATCTTTTCAAAATGGTCCTTTCACAATAAATTTTACAACCCTTGCATAGAAAAAAAATATTCCTGATACCACTGTACCTTTAGATGATCCGCTTAATTCTATGCTGTCTTATACAATGATACTGTATATGAAATTAAATATATAATACTATGATATACTAAATATGTTCGATTTTTTAACATTCGAAAACTGTTTTAACCAGTGACATCATCTATATTCAGTGCAACTTCTACATTAGAAGTTAAGAGAACAGATATAAAAGTTCACACCAAGTAACTTGATAATAAAGATTGTGACTCAGGGGTAGAGCCAGTGCCGCGCTGGTTCGATTCCCCTGGTCTGCATGTTAAAGTGTCCTTGGACAACATCCTGAACCCCAAACTACTCCTGATGTGCTGGTCGGCACCTTGCATGGCAGCCACCACCATCAGTGTATGAATGTATGTATAAATTACTGTGAGTTGCATTGGACAAAAGCGTCTGCTAAATGACCTAAATGTAAACTAACTACCGTATATAGCACAAAATAATGACTTAATTTTAAGGGCAGAGCTCCCATCTGTAGCTATAAATCAACTGGCCAAACAAAATCCAACTGTGTTCAGGCTGCTACATGGCTAAACAATAATATCTTTCAGTAACTATTGGTAATTTGTAACAAGATGTATTTTTGTCTATCTGTGATTGTCAGTTAATGCATTTTGAATTGTTCAATGGTGGTTATTCACCCTTAACCTCCCAAGACTCAACAAATGAAACCATCATGAAAGGTGCATAGGAATTTTAGTTGAAAACATTAAAAAATTCTGAATGTGCAGAAATAACTGTTTTTTATTATGAGTTATGATGTGTATACAATGTGTTGCAGAGATTTTTACTGAAGTTAGCATGTTAACCAGCTAGCCCTGCTCCGTCCCAGTCCGAATCTCCTGTGCTAGATATGTAAACAACAACAACAAGCACCCAATCTGGGCCACTAGCTGCATGGCTAACAGAGCTAACTAGCTAACAGCAGCTACAGTTAGCAGCAGTTATTGGTAGCTCTGATGATACAATGCCTCCTATTTCTTTTGAGATATATGACATTGGTTATATTTAACAAACCTGTGTTGATTTCCAACACTGGTTTACTGTGACCACCACCAGCTGCCATTAAGGTCACACAATAAAATTGCAGTGTACATAAATCACAGCATTATAGTTTGCCAGGCACCCAGGTGTGGAAAACTGTTTTTTTGTAATGGTGTAGCTATACTGTCAGAACTGACAAGACATCCAGTCCAGTCCATAAGCACAACTGAGGTGAAACCTCTCTCTGCCTCATAGCACATCATCAAGTTCCACCGTGCCTCCAAGGCCAACAAGAAGCCCATGCAGCTGCCCCGTGGGATGGTGAAGTCTCTCCTGTATCAGATTCTGGATGGGATCCATTACCTCCATGCCAACTGGGTGCTCCACAGGGATCTGGTGAGCAGCTATATTAGCTTCACTGCTCCAGTTTCCCCTTACAGACACACACTGGCTCAGCACACACTTCATCCTGGAGCCGTTTCCGAAGGCAACACTGTTAACGTCACAGAAACACTGTTACCCAGGAGGGGTAGTTTTCTTGTAGCAGATGATAAAAACAGAGACTTGGAGCTAAAAAATAACTTAAAAATACAACAACCAGGAAAACATGGAAAGGAAGGAAGGAAAATGTGGGTGTAGATCAATTCTGTTTTAATCCTGAAGTTTTATATTTCCAAGATTTGTTACATGCAAATTAAAGACCTCCCTTCAGAAAACAGTTTGTGACACTACAGATTTTACAGACATGGCGCTGATTGGCTGTTCAGCTACGTGAAATCGTGATTGAAAGGAGAAATGGAAAAAGAAAGGGAAAGCCTGTTGCTGTAATATCCATGATTTCACATTTCCACATTTTATCTGACATGTCTCTATTAGAAGTGGCTATATTAGCAAGAGTGGTGTCAAAACACTGCTTTATCACAACAACGCTTTGTATATCCGTAGTCTGGAGTCTTACAGGTTCCCTTTTTGAATAACAAATACAGACAACTGCCACCCACTGGCATGGAGAGTTATTTTCTCTCGTGCAGGTGCAGAATGAATGAACTCTTTGGTCGTTGGCTGTTGTCTTTGTGGTGGGTTCGAGTGCAGCTGAGACCCAGGTGACCAGAGGTGTCGCGATAGTCGAGCCACATCGCCGCAAGTTCTGTCATGTCGGTTTGTGTGTATTTCTGGGCCATTGGCTTTAGCAGCCCTCCAGCTAATAAGCTCATTAGAAGTTTGCTAATTACTACTAGTTTACTAGTTTGCAATTTTAGCACAAAGATTTTCATGTATTCTCTCCTTAATTTTATTTTTTGTTTATGTTCTTGTTCATAGGGGGATGACCACTGTCTGTTATATTGTGCTGTTGTCTATAAATCCATTGTTCACTTAAGCCTAAAAATGATAATATTAATCAAATTGTAATATAAAGCAGCTCAGATTTTTAAAAGTAGTGATGGGAGGCCAGAAAATATATTTTTTTTTGCTTTCTCTTAACACTGAATTCATCAGAACTAAAAATGTTAACATTGAAGTTCATTGCGTTATCTCACACCTTGACACTAGCTGTTAACCTGTGCCACATTTGATACAGTGAACCATTCCAAGTGGCAGTATTATGTTTCTGGCAGTGCAGGTGCTGTTATGTCTGGGTGTGGTGTGTTATTATGGCTCTGATTGTCTGGGGGTTTGATTGTAATGCCTGAGGAGCAGAACGTCCTGCACTCTGAATGTTGTCTGACTCTCGTTTACCCTTTAACCTGGCTGCAACACACTGGTGGTTCCTGTGAGATTCTCTCCACCTCTGTTTTCCCACAGTGCTTTAGTTAGAGGGAGATTTCATTCTCTGTAGCTCAGAGTCAAACTGGAGCCACAACACAGGGCTTCTCATTGTGTCTTAAAATCTCAGTTAAGATGGTTGAATGGCAGGAATTTAATCAAAATTGTTGTGTGTTCACAGGAAAAATGTGCTAAGCTAGTTGAGATTTAGCTCACTGCATAAGGGCTAGCTCACTGACAATCAACTCTGGACAGTATTATCAGTTACACTTTGTATGGTCATTCCTCAGCTAATGCTGATATACCCTTGTTTCTTTTATGGTTGTTATGATAAATGATTATTATAAAAGCTATTGCCTTACTTTGAGTGTTGAATGAGCCTTTAAAGAGTATTCAACAGATTGGGTATGACACTCCTATAACATTGTCAGACTCATGATGGGAACCTTAAGGCTCAGAGTGTGAACAGAGGGTAGTGGTTGAAATCTCCCCCTATGAAATGGGACAACCTTAGCCTCAAGCAGACGAGTCCCTGTCATACTATCAAAGAATCAGCCCTAACAAAGTGGCTTGCTAATTCGGTTACAAACCAGTTCATTTCCTATAACTGACTTGGTTTGACTTGGTGCAGCTAAAAATGCTGGTGGAAAAATGCCAACAGCTCTCTCTGGAGACACTAAAGGCTTTATACACCTTTTTTCACTTGTGCAGTTGTACGTCCTTACACCTGGAGACACACTTATGTCGATGTGGTCCAGATCAGATCAGAATCAATGAGACTTTAGGCAGCTTCTTGGTAAAACGTCAGATCTGTCACATGTGAGATTAATTAACAATTGGAACAATCTTCTTTGTCAATGTCTCATATCTGACTGTGTACTGTAAACACCCACGGCCCATCTGCATTCGTGGCTCTTATCTGTCCCTGCTTCTGTCACTCCCTTACAAAGAACATTTGTGCCTTTGCTTGTGGAGAAAGAAGTATAATTAATCAAACACATCAGATTATGTGGCAAAACTTTAATTTGATTACCAACATCACTGCTTTGACGTCAGACAATCTGGAGGGAGGCTGTTTTCAGATAGCGCTCATGAGAGAGTGAATGACGGAGATTATACAGTCTGACTGAAATGTAGCTAAGCTGGTGGTTGATTCCTCTATATACACCTCTTAGTGGATAAGTTGGGTTCAGAAGTCAGAGGGCAGAGCAGTCACACAAGTCAGGCATCCATCTATCCACAGGGCTCTATCTACTTTGAATGCAGTCGTCCACTCTTATGTAATCCCTGGCAATCCTCGGTGGTCATGTGGTGGCTGGACATCACATTATGTAAACCTGCAGGGATCAGGGAGCGTGCTCAGTATATGACACTTAGGCTCTCTCTGGTGATTTGGAACAATCCACAGAGCAGCTCTGCAGGTCTCTTTAAATGGCCTGTGTCACTTTATCAATCACTGAACTCATAGCTTTTTTGATTCCACTGCAGTTGCTGTGTAATGTGCCAGGAAGAGCTGTTGTTGAGCTGAAATGACGAAATGATGTGTTGAATAGAAATTGTGCTATATATAAGCGGAAAATATGAAATGATAAGATTGTGGAATCATTTGCTTGATATGTCAGAAAACAGGGTCAATAAGAAGGTTTTTTAGTGAGGTGAATTGCACAATTCTTCATGGGCTACAGACACAATTTTTAGGAAGCTGTGTTACAATATATGTATCGGAACAATTTGTTTTGTTACATGAGAATAATTAGAGGAAAAATGTCTAGATTATATTTTGTTAAAGCCAGTTAAGGACATATATTCAAATCAAGCATGAGTATGGCACTGACCATAAGTTGCAGCAAACTTATCAGGGAGTCGAAGGTCTTTGGTTGCACAGCTGAAAACAAGAATCGGTCCTCTGGCCCTGAAGTTGGCAGATTTAAAAATATCCAGGAGGACAAGGTGAATTATGCAAAGTTGAGAATTAATTACATTTTCTTCTGTATTGTCTTTATTATGATGAGTTATGAATTCCTGCACTGAAAGTTTTTCGGGCAGAAATGTGACAGAGTCTGCGGGACAGACAGGAGGACAGACAGCAGGACAGACAGGAGGACAGACACACATATATCTGCGGTATTGTTTTCCGCATACAAGTTGCCAAAGACAGTTACAGTTACTACGTTACTGTTGTTCGGTCATATAACGTTGCTTTGTGGGACATTTCTCTGTATTTAGTTGAGTGAGAGACCTGTGTAGTTATCAGTCTGTCCGATCGACACGCCCTCGATACGCGCAGCCAGCTTATCTGTTCACACTGGTTCAGTTCGCCAATACTGCGTCTCTGATACTACCTCCAGAGGACGATCAGCGTCAGAGCGAAATTTCACCCCTCGCCGCCTCTGAGACTTTCACACAGAGGAGGAGGCGGAGAATTGACGCAGGATCGGTGTTACACCCTGACAAACCTAACTCTCTATGACTGACTTATCCAGGATTCAAGGTTAATGTTTTACATTAAAAGTCAAACAAACAGCATTTCCATGTACTGTCACACACAAAAACTGATGTATATAATTTAGCCAACAAAATAGCAAAACAAAAAGACATTGATAGAATTAGGTTCAGTCAGCTTTACCTATTCAAGGTACCTATGTTACATGCAGTGGTCATCTTATTTTATGTGGATAGTGAAAAATGCATTTCACTACTTTCTAGAGCCCAAGTATACAATGTTAATTAGCGTGAAGTCCCAACATTTTCATCTAACAAGACATGAAAATGTCCCCGTGTGAGAAGCTGGAAAATCTTAAAATCTGAAGTATTCAAGTATCAAAGTATCGAAGTATGAAGTTGAATGTATTTTTTGTCAATTGACTAATTGCTGAATTTACAATCTAAATCTAAAGAATGGATTTTACCAGATGTTATCCTTCTCAGTCTTCACTCTATTTAAATGGTCTCACTTATTTTGTTTTCACCCACATGTTTTAGTGCACATTTTTAATTTCTGATACCAGAAACATTAGTAATGAGTAACTGCAGGCCTCATTGTCCCTTATCCATGAAAAAGATATTCGATTGTATTAATTAATAAGGTCTTCAAAGTCTGAGAAATGTCTTCTGTGAAAAACGACTTTAAAATAACTTTCTTTCTTTCTTTCTTTTTTAACAAATTTAAAGGAAAAATAAAATGTTTTTGTATAGGCTTTTGGTAAACTTGTGTGAAGAATGTTAAGAAGAGGAAGAAGGACCTCAGTAATAAGAGGGAAGCCTCCTTACAGCAACATGAATTCTCCCACAGGAGCTGTATGCTTGTTTTGCTCCCTGAAGGTCACACCAGTCTTATCTGTGCACCAACACATCCGCCCCTTTATAACTATTTTCATTACAGCCGATGGAATTCTCCATTGTCAAACTCTATGTGACTCTGCACTGATGTATTGCAGTTAGTGCTGTTATTTTGCTGTCTCAGTGCCAGGGCTTCCTGCCATTGTGGCCTAAATCCTCCCCTCTACAACTGGTTGTTTTTGGTTCTTGTTGTTGGTCAGATTATCAGCTTTGTGCAGGTGCTTGGCTCTTTGTCACTTCCCTTTGTGGGTTTGATCATTAAACCAAGATACAGCTCACAGTGAGCATGTTGATGCTTAATGGAAAATCTATTCAATGCTTCGTACTGCTTTCAGAGATTATATGAAAGCTGTAAGTCTTACCATGAGCACCATACAGACATGTAGTGTGCTGGGGTCTGTTTGGCTGTTGGGGAGGGGCTTCTACCATTATGGCTCCAGTGCTTCTGCCCTTACATAACTGTGTGTTTGTGCTGGTATGTAGCATGCTCTGCACCATAGGTATGAGGCATGTGCTTTGCATTGCACCACAGCATAACTCCCATCCCCCACTTGTCCTGCCAGTCCTCCACTCCCTTCTCCATGGCCCCACCCACCCCCACGCCCCTACACGCATTATGTAACAGCCTGCAGCTACTACCAAGCCCACCAGCCTGCATGGTTAGCTGAGTCAAGATGCTGACTTAGCAGCTCTGCAGCCAGGCCAAAGCAAAAGGCATTTCACTCAGCGGAGGACT
>OMLP01017266.1:0-11652 GCA_900302685.1 Spondyliosoma cantharus
GTGGAAGAGTGGAAGCCCAGTAAGAATCCCTCTCCTTCTCAAACAACTGCTTGCTCAAATGACCACCTGCTACCACCTGTCCCTGTGAGATTACTGTCTCTCTATCTGGGGATGTATCGAGGTAACTGCTATTTGTTGTTCTCATGACTAGTGGCGAGTTTGCTATGTGCCTGGCCCTGTGGACTGTCAGTTCAGCCAGTCGGAGTAAGCATTTGTGACTTTAAATTAGCCTTGAAGTCTTTTTGTGGCTCGCGTCCCACATGCCACACACAGGCACTGATTGCACGGTTCCGCACTGCGATTCACAAACAAGAGGTCACACTCAGGTGGGTTTTGAGTAGACTGGAGCTTTTGAAAGCCTTCATCAGGAAAAGGTAATACCCTGTCATATGCTCATAGAGTCTGATGCTTTACCCATTTTTCTTATGGAAAATTCTTTTTTAGTCTTTGTAATCAAACAAGGAAAAGGGAAACATAACCATCTTTTCTCAATCTTTTTTGAGAACTGGACCCCTTGGGATGAGCAGACATGCTTCAAGGACCCAGCTCCAAACTTGTGACCTTGCCTGTAGATGAAAAGTACATCCACAAAGCCACATTCAAGTCACTTTGCCTGTTGAATAATCTGGAATATAAATTTAAGAGGCCGACCGGTTGTGGTTCTTCAATGAGAGGTTCTCAAGAAGGAACGATTTGTGGATTCAGTCACAGAGGTCTGCAAATGCTGAGGGCTGTCCAAACCCAGGATTCATCCGGTCCACAAGGTGCGCCCCCCCCCCAAGCAGACTTTTCCAAAGAGTCAGTTTGGAGCGCAGACATCACCAGACTTCACTGATTTAATTACCCACAGTTTATTCACTATACATTTTAAAGTAAAGCAGACTATTTAATGCAAGTTGTGCGATCTAAAAAGTTTAAAAAACTTAAATACATAAGTCTACTTATTACTCACCACAGTGTTGCAATATAGACGTCTATCAGCAGCTTAAATGCTCTGCATTCTCAAGCTCTTGCAGACTCTATGTGAAGACAGTGAACACACCATAGTATGTACAGCTGAACTCTGAGAGGGCCCATTACCCAAATACCAGCCCAGTCTCCAGCATATAATGTTCGCTGTTAACATTTCTGCAAACCATAAATACATCCAACGCTGACATTTGTACCAAACGTGGCAGATCACATTCAAATTATAGTGTTATTAAGCCAACTTGTACTTTGACAGCTGGAGGGGATGGTGGTAGCGTTATTACAGCCATCGAGGCTGACAAACAACAAACCCCAGTTTGAAGCACACCACTGAATATTTTCAAGAACGCCTGGGAACACTCTCAGATACTATTTTGTCCAGCTATTTTTCACGGGAAGTCGCACCATGTGCATCCGAGATTGTGGGGACCAAAACAGGTTGTTACAGGCTGAGCCTGATGTGTATGACTGGTTGTGTATGTAGAGCTTGGTGAGTGTGTGTACCTGTGACGTAGGGGGGTACGCGACGTTAGTGCACCAGGTGTGGGTGTTACGTCAGTGTCATGCGACGGAGTTACCGCAAAGTCAAATGCGGGTATGTTGTGTGTGATGAGCTGCAGCCACAGCGGCTATGTACTGTACCGTGTTATGAATTCCTGCAACGCTGAAAATAAAGAGCCGTTCTCTCGTTCAGACAAAGTCCTGGGATTTTGTTGTGTTCTACTGAATCAAACCAAAGGCCCCTTATTACGGTTCTTATAACAGCTGGGAAGTTAAAAAGGTATTCTAAGCCAGTCTATGTAGTCAGTGGTTTTTGTGTGTAACCTTAAACATGGCATAAGCACAGCATTGTGACAAGAGAGAAAAAGACAATTTGACCTTAACATACGTTCAGTTTGAACTCGTCTTTGGTTTTGCAGAAACATTTAGCTAACATTTATTTTGGTTTAGATTGTGTTGGAAGTCCAGAGGCTGGACATTCAGATTTACTGTGTCTTTTACTTGTGAACGTGGTTCATTGTTCAGTTATTTTGTACAGTAGGAAAGAGTCTCACTCACTTGAATGATCATAATGTGAGGGTGATTCACAGATTACATCATACAGCTATTTTCAACAGCTGAGTCTCCATGACAAGTAAACTGAACTTCACGTGCTACATAGGTGGAGTGCACCCACCAACTAGGCGTTAACACATGGCAACTCGAAAAGATTTGCATTCTGATGGCTCATGGCAGCATATGTTCGGTGAGATATGTCATCATACTGGCTGTGGGAAAATGGTCCTCTTCAAGTGTCAATCAAATTACATCACAAACACCTTTGTGAAAGTGTAGGAGATGATGCAAATAAACCGGGACCGGTGTGATATCCATGTTCTATTTCTGTCAGTCATCCATCCGTCTTTACTCCACACTGATCAGAACGTTTCAAGATAAGCTCTCCACTTTTTTTTTTTTTTTCACCCTTCCACTTTCAAACAAGCAGCAGCAGCAGCAGCTGTTGAGCCTCTGTAGCATCCACCCAGCTTTACTCACAAATTTCTCATTTGATTGAACATGGCCAAGAAAAATATATCAGAAAGCTCGATGCAGGGCTCAGGCCACTGTCCAGCCTGATCCGTGACAGAGTTCGTAAGTCGCTCAAACGTCTCTGCCCTCCAAACAAGTTCACTATACGGGGGCAGAGGGTGCAGTAGCTCCAGGATGCCGCTTTGAAGAGAGAATGAAGCGGGCTCGCTTAAGACTTGAAACCCTCCCGGGGATCTTCCACCATTTCCTCTCAGCGCAGGGAATGAAACCTAAATGCTGTCATTTGCATATATTTCTTGTGGAGAGCGAAGAGAAAAGAGGGAAACACTTTGGGGAGCATTTTAAATTAGGAATGTGTTTATTTCCTGGACTAGCCTGTTTAACATTAAACGAAATCCAATCTCTGTTTAGACAGCAGCAAATTAGGCACAATTAATTATTTTTTGTTGTCCTGGGTATTGGGATTAGTCCAGGCTGTTTGTATCCATCCCTCTTCACTGATGCTCTAAAGTCTTCCAAAAAAGGAGGCTGAAATGTTAATGTGAGCGCTAACAGATTTACTGTATGGTGGTGGGGGATTAAAGATGCACGGCTAGGCCCCAGAAATGACGAGCAGTTCATACTCAAAAAGTCTCACACACACCCAGAGTTCATTATCTCATCGAGGTGCTTTCCTTGGGAAGCACAGCGGTGTTTTCACCGCAGTACACTGCTGTTTCCTTCATTATCTGGCTCCTGCCTCTAAGAGAGGAGCTTGAGCTTGCTCTGAGGCAGTTGTTAACTTTTATTCTCTCACACACACAATTGGCATCAATTATTTAAAGATTTGGTAGTTAGTGCACATGTATCTTTGCTGGCTTAGCACATCTCTAAGCCCCATCAAACTGCTATCATTTATTACTGTAAAGGGATTGGATGTTTGCCACCTACAGTATAACAGACCTGATGTAACTGCCAGTATCACAACGATATGTAGTCCCTTGCATGCATCGCAAGTAAGATTTTTATTTCACAGGTTTTACGATGGATGGATCACTTTTAAATTGGTAGAGAGGGAACATTGGTCAATGTTCACCACAGAAAAGGAAAAAGTATTGGTCAATAAGATAAAAAAAAAAAACCCTGGGCCCAATGTTTACATATTTTTTGTGTGTGACTGTTAATAAATGGTTTTGGAAATGGTCCAGCAGATCACCTCCAGCAGACGCCACACAGATTGCTCTGAACACAATGTATTCCTTATGGGCATCTTCAGCCACAAAAGAAAGTGCACACAGTGCTTGTTTTTGCCACTGACCAGCTCACATTGTTCTGACAACATTGTGGACGGGAGCCCTTCACCAGCTGCTGCGTCGCTCTCGCCAAATTCACCATCCCTTTACAGGAACAGTAATTTTATCATCATGAAAAAATTCAAACTTGACAGAAACAAAAGAAAACTTGAAAAGAAAAAAAAAAATCTTGGAACCCTAACCCTATTCAGTTAAGAATGTTTGTAGGTTGATAACGTGCTTCAACTACACTAGCATAAAATACGTAACGCTGAAGTACATTATAAGTTAAAATAACTTACCGCTGACTTTGGCTTTCATACTGGACACAAACAAGCTGTCCCCTGGGTGAAATTCTTTGCTTGTTTTGTCCAAACCATCCGTCTCAACCTCCTCCACACGTGGACTTGTCGCTATTAACCTCACCTGACTACCTTCTTAGCTGTCCAATAACTACTATGGCCACTAGAGGTCCCAAAAAAGAATATTCAGTGGTGTGCTTCAAAAAAGAAACTTAAATATGGGTCTTAATAAGCTGCTTTCACAGTAAACCAAATGGTACTCTTTCTCACAAGGATGGACCGGATCCAAATAACTGCTTCACTCAGAACTTCCCATGGTCTAAGTCTTACGAATGAACCACCAACCTCACCGGAGCATGGAATTTTTAGCTCTTTATACGGCATTTGTCTTTTGCTCCTGTCAACATCGCCCCCTGATGGTAATGCATGCTCATACACGTGTAATTTTCGAGCCTAGATGAGGCAATCTGTCACACACTGTCGTCCTGTGGATCAGCAGGTCTTTTCCCACAAACTGGCATATGACTGGGCGGGTAAATATTCTAATTAAGAAGTTAATTACTACCAAACCGGAGTTGGTGATTGTTGAAACAGCGACAAGATGAACCAAGATGTTTGTTTTTTGGATGGATGGATGGATTTGGTACAGCAAGAGGCATAGCAACTGTTTCTGTCTTTAAAAAGTTTTAGTTTTATCCTTTGACTAAAAGGTTTTTCCCTGTAAGAATCCTTCTCTAATGATGTCTGACAGTTAGAATAACAATCTGAGTTGTCAGTGGCAAAAACAAGTTTTTCAGTGGACATATTTCAGTGACTGAAGTTGCCCACCAGAATTATGTTGCAGCCATTGCAGCCCATGCTGACATGATCTGCTAGATTCAGAAATGTTTTATGATTATTAGTCACTTACATGTGACCTGACCACTGGATGAAGCAACTCAACTGGCATTGCAGCATTTAAAAGGCTTACCGTCATTCTTTGAATCTGACTGAATCCAGCTTATACAAAATAAAAAACATGAAAAAAGTGTTTCTTCCCTCATAAGATGTAACTCGCCTTTTGAGAAGACTCGCAGGCTTCTTTTTCATTCACTCTCTGATATACACCTGTCATTGCAACTTGTTTACAGCAGCTCAACCCACAGCAGCAGGATCACTCGCTCTGCATTTACTACACATATTCCACAAAGATCTCTAAGCCCACATTCCCCTTCAAAAGAGACATCTCTTGTTATTGCAGCACCGACTGAGGCAAACACTGCATGCCATACCTTCAACTTGTATTAGATATGTTCGCTGTGGTTTCCATTTCTAGTCATTAATCACCGACATAGATTATAAAGGGTCGCTTTTTTAAAAGCTCTGAGTTCTCTTTGAACCATGTTCATCACATATGTACATACCGAAGAGCGGCTCAGCAGATCAGCAGCTTTTAGCAGCCGCTCATATGCTCAAATGTGACCGAAATGATTAAGTTGAGTTGTGAGCATCACAAAGTAAAAACAGGATGCATGTTCTGTTGCCTTTCAAGAGCAGATATGCGACATGTACGTCACCAGTGAAAGCATTGCAACCTTGCAGATTCCTCAGGGATATATTCTGAAGGCATAATGTTTCCCTCAATACGTATTTGCTATTGCAGATTAATTGCATCATTTCTAAGGGACAAGGTCATTTAATCTGCAGTGACTCACAGCGCAGCTTGAGATCCTCAGAATTCTATTTCCAGATACAACCCAATGGCCAGGATAAATGTTGGCATCAAAGGTGTCTGCAAAACACGGGTATGTTGAAACTTTCTTTATGTCTCAGCGTAACGTTGCTTCAAGTTCAATTTTGTATTTTGATGTTGTCACTGTGCTTGCGGTCAGTTGATGTTTTGGCACCAAAAATACTTGGTTAGGGATAGGAAAAAGATTTGCTTCAAATACCTGTATTCGTTGCTACAAAAATGGCAGATGATGCGACTTTTTGTAAGAAAATATCTGGTTTATGTTGCCAAAAACCCAGCTGGAGGATTCCTTAAAACATATCGAGTGGTGTCACACTTACAGATGTTGTAAGGTCATGGTCCCCATGTCAAAAATCCAGTGGTTTACAAGGTTGAAAAGCAGTCTTGAACACTGACTTGGCTGCCTTCTTGTCTGCAACCCCCCATCCCCATCATCCCCTTCACCTACCAATGTGACACTAACGTCATAAACATGCAATTCAAACATTGTGAGCCAAAGGAAAGGGCCCGTCTGACAGCAATGTGAAGCGACAAAAATGTGTTTAGGTATGCCTTCTTTTAGGTGGCTAAAAGACGTCTTGCTCTGGGTACCATCCAGAGCCAACGGTCATCGCTGCGGGTAATATACTGACTAGGGATGAGTACCTCATACAACCCCACATCAAGAGAACCAAACTATCTCTTTAATGACTTGGCAATTGTTTTCCACCCGTAAAAGCAAACACCATGTCAAAATTAATGAGCTCATTTATCATTTATTTGCCACAATATTACAACAGAAGCTGTAAACAGTGTGTAAAAAACATTTGTTTAATGAATTAGAGCTGTTTTTTTCGGTGAACATTTTAATGGTGAAAAAAAAAAACATTTGCCTCCTTAATTAACTCCAGGTATGTTTACGAAAGCAAAGAGCAGTTGGTTGCCTGTTGTTCAAATTGTATTATTTAAAATGGGGGTATTGGCTTTAAATGAGCAGTGGCAACAATGTGCAGAGGAACCCAGATGTTTATCCACTCGAAAAACTCTGAATTAATACTGTTTTTCCAATCTTGTGAGGTGGATAGTAAAAGGTCAGCGCTTGTGTGAGTAGCATGTCTGACATCTATGTAGAGGACTGAATTCTGAGTCCTGTCACCTGTAAATAATGTTCACTTTTAGATGAAATATAACCGCATACCTCCTCTAATCTTAGCCATTATTTGGAAGCCATGTGCTGATATTGTAGAAAGTGTAAAAAGCTTTAAACATAACGTTGGGTTTCCCATAATCTTCTGATGTTGATGCTGTTGTCTGGAGTCAGGTTTGCCTGTTCACAAGCTCCCTCCTGTCAGCCTCCATGTGTATGGATGTATGTGCATGCCTCTCCAATGGCATTTGGAGAAGCTCGGCAAACACACTTACCTGTCAGTCTCTTATTAAATATCCTAATATCCTAGTTTCGGTTTAATTATTTTCCATGTCAAATTGTGACAATCCAATCCGTCTCCTTGCTTACTCATGTATGAATAATGTCGCCGTGATTTGCATTCTTTATCCCTTCATTATGTACTTGCACTCCTCACCGTCTCTGGCGGTCGCTGACAGCCGCTGCCGTGCCGTTACAGCGCAGACACGGCATTGCAAATATGTGCAACTTAGCAGGCTTTCTAGGATTTCTGTGGAGGGGATTTTCTGGGATTGCTTGTTTCAACATCCTGGCAGGCTGCCTTCTTCACACCTGTGATGAATCCCTCCCTCTCGTCCAGGATACCTTCTCCATTCCTTTACTCCTGTGTTGCCTTCCTACAGTTACAGAGATGTATTTGAGAGGCTCAAGGGGTTTCCAAAATGACTTCTGAAGAAACTAAGAATGGTGGGATTTGACTTTCTTTTTCTAGCCTGGTGGAAATAAATATGAAAAGCTTCTTGCAGCTGTTTGTTCTTGGACCTCCCTACACAGGAAGTGCAACAGGAAGTGGCTCTTGTAAAGTAGCTGCTGCTTAACCCCATGTTCGAGATGTACTCAGGGGGTCTTTAACACATTACCCACAATTTCCCTTTCATATTTTCAAGAGTTCATACTATTTCAGTCCATCTTCTCCCACTTCATCTTACAAAGGAACTGTACAAGGAAGTGCGTTCAACACAGAAAACAGTCGGGACCTCTTGAGGCTTCATTGAGCCTACATTGATGATAGAAGATATTTCCACATTTCCACACTTGATACCCGAACACAAATCTGTGTTTCAAGTGGATTAGTTAAAGTAAAAACTATGTTTTTTGCTCTGGAATCTTATTTTCATCAAAATTCTACTCACCAATTTCACTGAAGAGATCTGGAGACACATAAAACAGGTCAGACAGGGCGACAAACACTAAAATCCAGAAGTAGGTAGGCTTGCGTGGGTTGCCGTGTTGGAGTTAAACCCAAATACTTCTGTCACAACCTGAATCTTACCCTGCAATACAGGCCTGTGGTCGGGACCCCCTGCACGATTTTCAAAAATAACGTGAAATTAATTTAGTGTCTTTGGTATTTTCTTGGTAAACTTTGATCGCACGCAACGTGTGGTCCTCACCTTCATTAATCGTTGACATGGCCACAAGAAAATCCTAAAATAAGCTACACCCCTCAGTGATACTACCCATTTTACACCACAAAAACCCACACATGATTATTTTAACATTACTGATGTGGCGCCTCTCAGGGTCTGCCAACGTAATGAAGATGAAGAAGCAAGAATTTTAGACCCGGAGCCTAATCCACTTTAAATCCTCATCATCACTGTTTTGAGTATAATCTCAAAGCAAAACTGATCCTTGTTAAGCCCTTCAGCTCTTCAGAGGAATGTGACCTGGCGGTGTGTACCTCAATTTGCATTACAGGGCTAATCCAAGTTTTGATATTAATTCCAGTTGCTAAATGTATCCCTTACATTTTTTGTATTTCTTTTTTTTATCACGTTGCTAAAATAAATTAATTTTATGACAAGTTCCCTTTTTTAGTTTCTGTAACATTTCCTCAGAAAATACCTTGTCTTGGGGCGCCGTTTAGCTCAGTTGGTAGAGCAGAACATGGGGAACATGGGGGTCACTGCAGCGTCCATGTACAGAGGACAAAGCCTCTGTACATGGGACGCTGCAGTGACCCCTGGTTCGAGTCCCGGCCCAGGGTCCTTTGCTGCATGTCACTCCCCCCCTCTCTCATCCTGTTTCCTGTCATATCTTGAGCCTGTACTATCAATAAAGCTGTATAAAGGCCAAAAAAATACTTTAAGAAAAAAAAGAAAATACCCTGTCTTTCCAAGGAGCGTCACTGCGTGGGTTCATCCCCAGTGACCACTCTGACATTGCAAGTTATTTGACCTAACGCTCATATAGAAGTATTGATTCGTACAGCTTTAAACAGCTCCACATGCAACCTCCCTGGGATGCAAATACTGTCTCAGTGATGCTACCAAGCTGCTGAACAAAGACGCTGACACATATCTGAATGTTTATGGCACATTCATTTGGCTCAGTTTTTGCAAGGTCAAACATTATCTACACATTATTCAGTGCACAGTACTGTATATGTCAAAGAGGAGGACTTAAGGTTTTGTAACCATCATCATTTATTTTTGATGGCCTTTTATTAACGAAGAAAAAGTACAAGATTACAACAGCTTTAGAGGAACACGACAGAAAGCAGCAACATCCTTGGTAAGAATGAATAGATGTTGCTTCGCTATTCACAATTTCATCACTGAACATAGCTGATTGTAAATGTGGCACAATCTCCCATTTGTACTTGTGTAAGTGGTGTATAAAGTATAAGCTATAACTGTTACTGATACAGCTCGGCTCTCTTTGTCTGCATTTGGTTTCAAGTTGTAGCTATTTGCATGACAGCCAGGTCTGAATGAAGCATGCAGAAGCGCAAATTGGGTAATAAGGTGCACCTGGTGAGACAGGCAGCAGGGAGGACCGGTGAATCAATGGGGCCACAGGTGTGTCAGGCTAAGTCTGATTCTGAATATGTATTGAGTTTAGACTGGAGCATGATGCAATGGAGCACACTTAAAACAAACAATGGTCGGAATAAAAAATCCCTGATTTGAATGTGATGTACATTCAATGCCCTATTGTCAGAATGCAACTCGCAGCAGGAATGAAGGAGCCTCTCGAAGCCTGAAACAAAGTGACACGATTGTAGACCGCGATGTGCTGGCTGAGCGCACAGCCGAAAGAACAAAGAAGTATGAAAAAAAGTCCTTTGTCGACATAATTACAACCCTGTAGCAAGAGAAAGAGAAAATATCAACAAATCCGAGCTAAAACCAGTGGGATTAAACACCTCTTACTTCCCTCGCATTCAACTCTACTCTCACGAATTGTAAAATAAATAATTTTGTTTTGATTTTATTAATTTCTGAGATTTGGGAACACAGAGAAATTGCTATTACCAAGCAGATGGGGGAGTCGGACGATCAAACAGGTTGTAAACAAGACAAACAATTAAGCCAGACTGTAAACCACAGACCGTGAGTGAGGGAGTGAGTGAGTGAGTGCCCCCAAAAATGTCTGTTACAATAATTCATGGCTGGAATCTGTGGACGCACAACCGTGGTAGGTACGGAATGCAGAGAGCATGTCCAACAACATAAAATGTTCATGTTTTTTTTTTTTAAAAAAGCTCCACCACAGACAGAGATGTGTTACAACAAGATTTGTTAGCAACCTCTGGGAAATCACCCCGCCGAAATGTTGCACTGATGTTCCGTTATGAGTCATTCTAATTGACACAACATAGCTTCCTGACTCCAGGGTTGAGTCCTAATGGTTTGGTCATTCCAGCATTAATAACAGGTCAATTTAATTCCAGGAGTCATTGATTTCAATGGAATCACCTCCATCAGTGGATTAATTCACAGAGGTAAAGTAAATCTGTGGCAGAGCCTCTTCGTTTCCTGGGACTCTGGTGAACTTTGTCCTGCAGATTTCCACTGTTGAACAATTGTCTTGACACTGCCGACCTCTGAGGCAACCATGAACCTCAGAGTTCAAAACAGAGGAAGCACTGCATCTGACCCAGCTCTGAATGGTTATAAACTCCTGTGGAAAAGTGGAAGCAGAGGCAAAGAGCATATTGCCAATTTTAAAGGTTGCTTTTCACTTAAACCTTGCAGCACGTCGTGGACCAAAATTTTGGCAATGTATGTTTCTGAAAACAAGGCATACATTCCATTTGCAGTCGTATAAATCGTATTTCCAGATATATGGGCTTTTAAGGAGGCGGAGGGGATGTGGTGGCCTGACAGCTTAGGTAAGAGGGCCATTAAGCAAAAGACCACTGTTCAAGACGGTGTCTGAATTTTCCAAACTACTAGACATTGGAACATTTTCCAGCAGTATTAGAGTCAACAAACTGGTGGATCATTTTACATTTTTGAGCCCTGTTAGTGACAACAAAACGGCATATTTTCAACAAATGGTGTTATTATAACTAAGGTTCAGGAACTGGACCACGCCAATCCTCTCGCTGACCTGCCACCCAGGTCCAGCCTATTAAACCACCTGCATCTCATCAATCTAACCACCTGCGCCTAATCAACTCAACCACCTCCACCGCCCTGTTCCCATCACCTGTGAAGCCTACATAGGTAAGTCAAACCATATCTCTCCCGTTCGTCTCAAGTTCTTATAACCCTCCCCCCAGACCCTCTCTTTCTCCACCATCCTTTCTCACAGGATCACCGGAAGCCCAGCCTTCGATATCACCATCCTACGGCAAGAAGATACCACAGAGCAGGGACCGGGCTATCCAGCACGGGAACCACGTCGGGGAAGACGAAGCCACGCCTATTAGGACGTGCGCCCATCGAGACG
>OMLP01017268.1:0-10618 GCA_900302685.1 Spondyliosoma cantharus
TGAATGAGACGTAACCTGGAGGACAGTTCAGGTGGACCTACTGTCTTCAACAACAACTATCCACGCCAGATCTCACCTGACTTTTCAGACTTTTGATTTTTGTATTGTTTCTTATATGAGGCTCATTTTTCAACTTCAAGGTCAATATTGTTTTTCGCTAACGACAAAACAACAAATTATCCTGCATTTATATGGAACTAAGCTTTAGTAGCGTTCCACCTGAACTGTCCTCCAGGTTACGTCTCGTTCAGAGATCGACACTTCTCCACTGGCAGGACGGCGGCGAGCGGAACAAGCAGCTGCTAACGTGAGTTGTTCAAAAACCTTCTTTTTAGTAACTCTGTGGACACAAACAATGTTCTCAATGCTGGAGTTCATGTGTAGAGACCCTGGTGATGCTACCAGCAAAGTTTCATGTTGTATTGAGTCTTCTTACTGTTTTAAAAATACAGATTTTGATGCTGACGTAAAAGTGCCCCGAGCACTCCCATTGAAAAACGAAAACTACGGTAAATCTTAAAAGTGCCTCTTTCGTTGTAATTATGCTTTTACACGAAGGTTTGACTCATATACATTCACAAAAAAAGCCTAGCTTGCATTTTGGTGAGAGTTTCGCTTTAATGTTAGAATTAGTGCAGTAATGTAATGTAAAAAGAGTCTAGCTGTGTTAAGAGGGGAAATGTTACATATATTGTCTTTAAATTCAGTATTTAACCATCAGATGGTAACGTTTGTAGGCGTGATGTCAGGAGGACGAGGACGAATGTGTGTGTCAGTGTAAACAGAGCGTTACTGAGGAGTCACATTAGGTCCTGCTCGGTGTCGGGGCTTCGACCCCACGACCTCCTCACCCCTCTCTCTCCGTCACCCGCCGCGGACAGTTTGCCCTTCAGCAGTTTACACCGTAAACACATCCAACCAAACAAACCCACGCTTGAGAGATGCTGAGCTGCATGTTGTGCAACGATTCCTCTGGCGCTCATTAAGTTTTCATAGTAAATAATGTTTTCTTAATGATGACCTTTGGAGCAAACGACTGAAGAGAAACCTCATCGCGTCTCTTTTTGTTCCACAGAGATCCGTCTGTTCCGCGGCGCTGCCTGGTGTCGGTTCGTGAGGTGGCACCGCCCTCGCACGTCCGACATATGAAGCCATCTTGTGAAATTAACACGACATTATTACGAAATAAAGACAGGCCCTCCCTCCTCTGTGGCTGACGTGTCTCTGTTCAGCATTATTCATAGAGCGTTCTTTGATCCTCGATGCCAACTTTCACAAAAGCATATTTCAGGGTTTTACAGGCACTTTTATAGGCACACCTGGAAATTGCCCTATAAAAAGGTCACAAATTGAAATATTACGAGTGTTACGAATCTGCTCGGCACCTTTCCGCCTCGCCAAACAACGGCCCTGTTGCATATTTATAATGATTTAACTCAATTTGTTCCTGACAGAAAGGTACAAAACATCCTCCTTCATCCACTTTCCTCCGTGTCAAACTTTCTGCGTCTCCTCATTCTCACTTTGTCTCTCGTACGAGGTGACCGAGACGAGCTCCAACTTAAACTCCCTCCCTTCTTCGAATCGACTCGGCTCCAATTCTTCGGCCGACTCTCATCTCGCTATAAAAAGCCGGGGTTATCTCTCCTTTTAGTTGAGCCAGAGCGGTTTATGGTCGCAGCAGTCGCTCTGGATCTCTGCCACAGTGCGAGAAGTCTGAGAAGAGACGGAGAAGAGACGAGCATGTTGACATCTTGTTTTTAGGCGGCGGCCCAGATGTCTTCGACACGTTAAGAACCCTTTGAACACTCGGCGCTGGACTCGGTCCAGCCGCCAGAATAAAAAGTTGGCGTTGTACGTGTCTGCAGATACTTTACATTTGTGCATTTCATACTTATCATAGCAACATTTCTACAATATGTTCAGATTACATGAACCGGTGAATCAGTTACTTTGCACTTGTAATATGCGTTTGAAAGAACAGATGAACATTTTGCCGAATATTTACTTTCTTGCTCAGATTTAAGAAGTTACAGCCAGCAGCCGGTTAGTTTAGCTTAGCATAAAGACTGGAAACAGGGGGAAACTGCTAGCGTGGCTCTCTGTAGCACCTCCAAAGCAAACTGGTTAGCTTATCGCATTGAATCTTCTGTATATTTTCTATACTGTCATGACTTCCTGGAGTCCAGCTGCACCAATCTTCTTCTTGTTGAACCGTTCCTTCACATTAACACATTTTCTAGAGTTAAAAACATTATTAATTTCAGTGGGTTGTACTGAATGGTTGCAGGAGACTTCCCCTGTCTCGAGCCACCTGTGCACATGAGGACCAGACGTGATTATATTTACTCCACGCTGAGATTCTGATCCATAAAGACGCTTCTGAATGGGACTCTGTGTGCCCGCTGAGGTCCTGAAACCGGATGCCTAGCGGTGGTCGAGGGTCTGTTGTACCCCCACAAAAGGTTTTATCCCCTCCACTTATCATTCCTCAGCCATCAGCGGCTCGGCGGTGCAGCGACACCAGAGCCCGGAGCCTAACACAGCACACACATGGTGATGACAACGAGCGGCGGCGAACAGAGCTGCAGGCCGCGGAGATTAATGCACGACCCACGGAGGCTGTAACTCATGTTGGCCGTGTTTGTTTTGACTGTTTTTGACCTGTCGTACAAATAACACAAGTATTACACATTTTATATACAGGAGGGAGTGCGACCTTCTGGTCGGCAGCGGTGGAGGGAAAAGGTGCAAACAGTGATTAAAGTCATACTCAAAACAAAAAGGGGTACACGCTGCAAACTGTGGCTGCCGTTAGCTGGTTAGCGCAGTTAGCCTTGCATGTAGTGGTCCAGAATGGGAGCGTATATTGACCCCAGTCCCGAAGCATCACCGACGTCACGTTTCACATCACAAAAGCGGCAGAAACAGAAGAGGAAACAATAACAGACCCACTGTGAAATCAAGCGTCTGTAAAACGGTGGATAAGTTCTTTTGAGCGTCACAACCTCCGAGAAATGACTCGTTTCACTGTCATAACCTGAGCGAGTCGGTCCAGTAACATTTGGAAAGTCTAGAACTCAGTTTGTTTCAGCTTGGAACTGTTTTTTTTTCCTTTAATGGCCAAAAATTGTTTATTTTCCGAGATTACGACACGAACAACGGCAAAAAAAATATTGCTTAACTACCGGTAGAGTATGAATGTGGTTGAACTGACTGCAAAAATAAGTTAAAATATTTGTTTAATTACATTTACAGTAGTTTACTTCTACCCGACACTGCACATTTAATTATCCACATGTGAAGAAAAGAGCATCCTCGCCACCAAACATGAAAACAGAAGCTTGGATCCTGGATATCAAAATCTGTATCTGTGTTATTGTTTATTAAAATATCTAGAAATCGATCATTTTTACATGAGCCTCGCTGATAAACGAGCCTTTAATCGAGCATTAAAGCGACTCTGTGGAGTCCAATTCTCCTCCAGCGCTGCTTTAAAACCCGGGCAAAAGGTTTATGTTTGTTTGTAAAACGCAGCCAAATAATTAAAGCTAAAACGATTATTTAATGGATTAAATCCTGGATGCTACATCTGGATCATTACCTGCTCTAATTAGCTGATGCGCTCAGGCAAGTTGCTTTCTGCCGGCTGGATTTTATCCAATTCTGTTCCCTATTTCTTTGGGAAGCATAACCAACCTCTCTCCAAAAATGGAAAAACACTGATTAGTTTTCCAGGTATATTAATGCAGAGGAGGAGAGGAGACAGCGGACACATTCAGCACCAACAGAACTCTGATTCACTATTCTTAAACTATATTTTTGAGCAGAAACAGACGATTTAAAATGTGTTTGTCGGCTGCCGGTTGCAGATAAGCGAGCGATATCTCACAGCGAGACACATTAAAGTGTATTAATTTTAGCTCCTTCATGGTTTTTTCCCTGTTTGTACTTCAAAAAAAAAAAAAAAAAAAAGGGCTAAGCGCCGAATTTACACACAGAAATCTGCTTAACTTCAGGAGTGTGAGGCCCAAATCTGAGTTTAAACCACCCGGACACATGAAAGTGATCATTATGTAAGAGTAGAGACCGTCTGTACCCGATCATGTGGTGTCATTCACACAGCTAACAGGTTCTGATCCGGGTGATACCGGATGAGTCTGAGCTGGAAACAGGATCTCACGCCGCCTCTCTCAGTCGCTTTGTCGCTGGAAACACTCACGTTATCGTTTCTCTCTTCACAGCGACGTGAACAAAAGGCTGTTGAAGGAGCGAGTCCGTCTGTCGTGCATTAGGAAATCATTTAATTGGCATTCGCTCTCCGTTTCCGCTCCCGGCTGTTTGTTTGTGCCGCTCAAAAGAGGCCCACGTTGCCATGGCACCTATCTGCATTTTATTTCATTCGCCGCTTTTATCGCGAGGCCGTTCGGCACTTTGTGGGTCCGCAGATATAATTCCGTTTCATACGGCTGATTTTACGGTTGGCTTTGCTCTTTGCTTCACCCAGAGGGCTCGCTCGCTCAGAGAGAGATTGCGGTTTGTGTTTGTAAGCTGACCGCCGCTGAAAGAAAGCGAGCAGGCCGGAGAACGGACGGCTGGATTAATCTGCATCGCCGTCGTATTAGACCTGCAGCTCCCAGGTGCCCTCACACCTGTAGTTTGGGCTCATGTGAGCCAAGGAAATGAATTATACATCGTCTTATAGTTCTTTTCCTGTTAGCTGTACAGTAACTTAGGAGCCGTGTCCAAGCAGCATTTCTTTTTGTGTCTTTCTCAGGTTACTTTGTGCTTCTTGACGCTGTAGTTACACCTCTAACAACATAATCAGCGACAAGTGTGAGTCAGGTTCTGGTCGGATGGTTCGATCACTGGAGACTGAGGTTCATGTCCTGTTTGAGTAAGTTATGTAAGCAAGTTTCTGCACATACATAAGTTATGTTAGAACAAAGATCGATCTTCTCCTAAACCTCACCAAACCACGACTGTTTGACAACGTTAATAACAAAAGTCATAATATGTGAACTCGCTTGCTTTATTATGAAAGTCCGACCAGATGTCGTCGCCTGTTGTCCTCTGTGTTGTCAACCTTCATAACGCTGAGTGAGCTAATGTTGATCTGCTTCAACCGAGCAGCATGAATAAAAAAAAAAAAAAAGAAATCCCTAATCCTGGACAGTTTTGGCGACCTGTGTGCTTCATGAACCCAAATCTATTTATGTCTTCTAGGATAGGATAAGATTCATCGTGTGGTCACAACATTTCACTTGATTTTCCCGCCTGTTCCTGAGGAAATGAGTTTGTTAGAAGCAGCGACTGACAAAACAGTCATTCAGCAGCTGAACTGGAGCTTTTCATACGAAGCAAACTGATGAATTCAACGTGTTTCTTGCTTGTAATTAGTCAAAAAAGCTAAAATTATCCACGAATAAGTCCAGTTTCTCTCCCTGACATCCCGCTTTGTGCTGATTGTTTCTTAAATTGAGTTAATGAGGCATTTTTGACTAGAAATGAGCCAAATAAACTGGTTAGTTCTTGTTCTTTAATCTTACAGTACATAACGTCCATGAGCCCTCTGCACAGACGGAAAAAAAATAGATCTGTCTGACTTTCTGTGCTCTCTTTTCAAGCCTCGGCCCCTGTTAGCACCTTCTTCATCATCTGAAGCGTGTTTATACGTGCTGTAAGAGCACAAGTGCTGCAGCCGCTGACCTACAGCAGACTGTTTACACATCAGAGCGGCCATGATAAGTGATTCTTATGCCTCTCTCCGGTCCTGTAGGCCTCTATTACACAGTGTGGTTTGATATGTGTTATTCTTTGAATGTGTGTCTGAACCGCACGGATGATGAAATGCCAGTAGCCGATGGTGGAAATAAATTAAATATGATAAGAGCGGAAAAATAATTAAAAACCATGAGTTTTTACTTCTGCTGGCTCACAGCGAGGTCGTCGGTGGACGTGAATGGCATGTGTGGGACGCCGAACTGATAAACAGCCGTCTTCAGAACATCACATCGTGCCGTCGAGAGCGATGTCGACAACGGAGCGCGAGGTGGATGTCGGCATTCTTCCTTCTCCAAATAAACCAGGAAGAAAAAAACCCGCGAACATCACATCGGCGTGCGTGAAAAGAATCCGAGGCCGTGCCTCGTTCCCCTCAACGCTGGCACCGCCTGAGCGCTGAGAACAGGAACTTCCTGGCACCGTGGTGTTATTGTTGCAGAGGAAGAGGAGGGCGTGAGCCAGGTACACAGAGCTAGTTCAATAAAGCTGAGACCAAAAACAGCAAATTGAGCGGAGAGGAGTGAGAACAAGCCGGTGCTGTGTCTGAATCTCAGTGAATTCTGAATATTTGCAGGTATGCATGCAGAAGAGAAACAAATGAATGAAGTGTGGACAGACAAAGGGTCGGCAGGAGTACATGTGCGTTTCCATAAAAGGACGACTGGATGATTCGACACATTAAACACACGATCCAAGTGTGGACGGAGGGAAAGACACAACCGAGAGGGAATGTAACTACGTACATTTAGGTACTTGTACTTATTATTAGTATTTCAATTTTCTGCTACTTTATATATCCGTTACAACAGATTTGAACAGGTAGCCTCGTCGAACGGTAACAATCGAACACTCACAATTTCCCAAAACCCAGAAAGAATAAGAGCAGCAATGAAATCTCGACAGGGACAGAACAGAACCAGAGGGACATGGGGGTGACGCCTCGCTTAAGCCTTCACAAAAGGTCGTCGTCACTCCCTGATTGGCTGTGAGAGAAACTCTGAGGTCGCCTGGACACTTGGGATGTTTTTTGACATTTTAAATCTACGTCAGCTGTTTTGGAGATTGCTGCAGTTCTGTTTTGCTGTGAAGCTCCAGAAATGTTCTGTGGACTGTTTCGGTATCAGTGACCGGATTTAAAATTTTTGAGTGAGTTGTTCCTTTAACACCAAATCAATTCTCCAACACGATACCTTTACTTTGACTGAAGCAGGACTTTCGGGTCCTTGTTACAACACTGGGGGTCGATTCTTGTGCCAGTGTTCAGTATCACGACCCAGATCTCAGGTCCGATGGTTCGGCCCGTGCCAACAGTTCCCGGAATGTCTCCATGTGGGAAAACTTAAACCTCACACGAGATTTTTTTTTGTCGAGGGGTATTTGTTTTCACCTACTGTCACGTTGACGTTGGCGAGCCCGTGTGGGGCAGATCGAGACTGCGGTGCCAGAATCCGCTGTCACGTCTTCGCGCCACTCGAGAGAAATTTGCAGATGTAAACACACAGCCAGTCAGATGTGGAATATCCTCATGGATGTTTGGAGCAAATATTGCGACTTATCTCCACATCTCCGGAGTGTTTTTCACGACACAGCGATGCCAGATGTGGCCTTCAGCGTTGTCGTCCAGCCCGGCACTCTCGCTCCCGGGACACGAGCCACTGTTTTGGTCCCGAGAATCAGCGGTTCTCTTTTTAGGGCAATGGGCTGTTTATACGTGCTGCGCCAACTGGATCCGTGATTGCAGGCCACTGGTTTATTTTAATTAGCCGTGGAGAGCAGTTCCGATGGATTCTGAGTGTGACTCACCCCGTTTTCAAAACATTAGTCTCCACCGAGTCCCTCTGTTGCCCTTTGAGGTTGGGTTTCATTTCAGATTGGTAAAAAAGACGATACACTGCTGCGTGTGCATTTGTGTTAGGACTACAGTAGGACTACAGGAAACGTTGTCTGCACTGAACCTACTGCATATTACGGTACGTTAGGATTTAAAAAAGCACTCGTTTGAAAGAAAACATCTGTTTTTGCTCATCCTGGAACTTTACACCGTGCATACGATTCAAATAGATTCTATTTTAAAATCAATTTACTGCCCTCGAGGTCGCCGTCAGACTCATCCACCACTTAACGTCACAACCAAGAAATATGACATTGTGTTATTAATATTCTGCTGATCATGGGCGCAGATTTCCAGGAGGATACGGGGAAACAATAAAAGTTGCAGAGGACTTTTATTTTGACAGTCCACTTGACTGAGAGACTTCCTGCATTTTATTTCATCACGCCTGTCGCCTGAAATTTGTTTTTTTCTTCACATAACTAAGCAAGTTTCCACTTTACAGTCATTTGATACAGAAAAGGCACAAATTGGTGCGTAAAAAAATCACAAGAATGCAGAAAAAAATGGTGTAACGAAATGGAATCAAAGGTAGAAAACATAAATATGATAATAAGATATTAATTTCTAACGGTGAAAATGAAAATACTGCATCAGAGGTTTTAGCATCACGTCTTTCAATTCACCTCATCCAACAGAACAGCGGTCGACTCGAGCTTTCTGTCTGTTTTTCCAGCTCGAGAAATTAACAGGAGCAACATGCAATTTGTGTTTAATGGTGCAGACGACAGGAGTCCCAACTACGAACCCTGAGGATTGATTTTACTTTGGTCAACAAGTGATCATTAAGTCGTCTCCGCAGAAAACCTTTCAAACATTTTCATCTCAAAATCATAACTGTGAAAATATCAAAATGTGTTGAAGATGTTTTCCGTCACAGTCTTAATCTTTTTCTTTCCCTCAGCGTGACATTCAATAAACACGTGACAGAATAACAAAACAAGACATTCTGATTGTGCTGAGGAGGAGTGAGAAATAAATACATAATAATAGACTCGATAAATAAGTGTTGTGCTAGCATGCTAACCAGTTAGCTCTTGCCTGTCCTGTCTCATAACTCAACCCCGAGCTCCGAGTCCAGGACGCTAGCAGCTAACTAGCCAACGCACCGCTACAGTTAGCAGCAGTTAGCGGTTACTCTGGTGACATCCTGCCCCTTTCATCTTACTATTGCTGCCACTTCCTTGTTTTTTTTGCGATGCAGAAACAAATATTTACTGATTCATGTGTGAAGGTAGAAGCCCGGACATCCATCAGTGGACCATCACAATCCCACACTGGGAACAAAGATGCACATTTTTCCACATCAAATCCTTGAAACACACAAAAAAACTGAAGCAGAACAGCCATTTCCACATTTCCAAAGCACTGGAGTGGCCTTTTTTTGTGTGTTTCTTTTCCTTAAATACCTACTTTTATGACTTTACGTGGTAAGTAAGTGAATTATTTTCTGTCTACTGCATTAAAGAGTCTCAAGATAAGACCTGCAGATTGTAATTGTCGCCATAAAACAGGTAACAGAGCATTTTCACACTATAACATCGCTCTGGGAGGTAGCGCTCACTTCCACTGCCTCCTTTGGCTGAAAACTGAATCTAGTTTATTCAAAACACATGAGGCTGAGCCGCAGCAGTAAAGATGGCTTTCTGATGCAGCCACATCACAAACGTAGACACTCGCAGAAAGAAGAAACAGCGCGGTCTGACATTTCCAGCTTATCACATTGGTGTCGGGTTCCAGTTTGTGTACACAGCTCGGAGGACTTTCATCTCGTCAGCCGAAAGATTCTGGACGATATTCTTCATTCTTTCTGTAACTTCTTCTCTACGTGCTGCTTTCGCGGACGTGTTTTTTTTTTATTTTCCACGGCCTCTAAGAGGAGTTGTAACTAACTGACGGCCCTATTAAGCCGTAACAAACATGAGATATGTTGTGCGGATCGTGTGGGAAAGACAAGCCCGGCTGTGTCGTTCTTACTTCATGCTTTTATTGTTGAGGAAAAGCAGCGCACTAACCCAGACGCCTCTGCAGAGCACCTTTTTCCTCGTAAGCGTTAAAAAGCTGCAGCTGCACGAGGATCAGTTACATCCTTTATCTCACCTTATAGAGCTCTCCCGAATGAGAACTATAAATTCTGTAGACTTGGGTTTGTGTATCCGTGGTCCTTTTTTATCTCCCCCCTATTTATTTATTTTTTCCACACTGGCTTCAAATTAATTTCCTCGCAGCTGTTAACAGACGCTGAAAGAAAGAAGGAAAAAAAATTAATAATTATTAAAAGTCTTCTGGGGGAGGTTACATAAAACAGCATTTGAGTGAGCGAGCAGCCAAAAGCAGAATCATGGCGCTCCGGAGAAAGAAAAAGTGGGAAGTTACTGGCAGACGCACTTGTAAGAAATGGCCGAGGTTCTTCTGGTTAAATGACTAATTCTCGTAACATAAACACCTTTAAAAGAGCTTCAGAGAAAGTCTGACTTGCACTTCAGTCTGCGGTTAAATCACCCAGAGAGATTGCTCATGTGAGAGAACGATCTTCTGTTTGTTAAAAGATTGGGAATATTTTTGATAAACGCGAAACCTGAAAAGGGTGAGTTACTTCCGAAACCACGAGAAAACTCTTCAGAGATGTTTGTGCAGCGGAGGACTAATTAAGTTAAGTAGCAGGGGAAGAAAAAAAGAAAGGGAACCAGCATGTAGAAAATCATTTGTAATAAACTGGAGGGGCACCACGGGAAGGGCTCCATCAGGGTTTCTACAGGTTTGAACAAGTCAAAGTTAAGACTGTGTGTGTGTGTGTGTGTGTGTGTGCGTGCGTGCGTGCGTGTGTGCGTGCGTGCGTGTGTGTGTCAGGGTTATTATGTCAGTTTAGTTTTAATTAGTTTAACAAGCGATTAAGTAGTTTAGTTTATATCTGGGAATTGAATTTAATTCAGTTAACTATAA